>JANHJO010004981.1:56838-68972 GCA_032468235.1 Pseudoxyrhopus heterurus | reverse complement strand
TACTTCCATGGCTGACAAAAGGGACTGTATGAGCAGGAAACCACAAAGGACTAAATTCTTGAATGGAACATGATTCCAAACTTGTACCTGATTTTACAATTTCTACTGGTCAATTGCTTTCATATTGTTGTTATATACCATCAATTCTCCCTGCTAGCATATTTACATATTTGGATTGACTAGTCTTGTAGAAGAAATCTCAAAGCTAAAATGTATTTTAAATATTCTTTTATGCCTCCTAATAGTCATTTAGGAAAATTGATTGTAAAAAAAAAAAAATGTAGCTAATATATTGCTGCATCCTTAATTTTAGAACCATATATACCAGAATTTTCTCAAGCCTGCTGGGAATTCTGCATTTGCAGTTCTAAGTAATCTGGAATATGGCATGTAGGGGAAGACTATTATAAACTAATAATTATTATTTGCCAAACATCAATCTTTATAATGCCAACATAGAATTAACTATACACAAAATGCCCTTAACTGATCTTAAAGAAGGGAGGGTATGAGACCTCATTAATACTTACTGTACATTTGTTTTATTTATCATATTTGTTGAGCTGCCCATCTCATATAATAACTCCAAGTATTTGGGAGACCACCAAAACATGCCCGGACTGTACACTTGAGTGAGAAGCTGAAAACACATTCTCGAAGTCAAACCACCTCTGCATTGCTGCCATGAAAATTACATGGATGTATCTATGATATCACCAAGCTTCATGAAGGTTTTATCTTTTACATCCAGGACAGAAATATCAGCAATTTCTCTGCCGTTGAGTAAATGTGCCATCAATCCTTCCTTGTCTCAGCACAAAAATGATATAATAAAATTGCTAGTTGTATATTAAAATTGGTTACCTACAATGCCAATCCCAGATTCCATTGTATCCCTATCAAATTGTATTGTTTTGCTTTGAAGCAAGGAAACATCAGGGGAGAAAGAGGAAGGAAATATATGGCTATTGGGCAACCAACTCTCCTATAACAGCGGGGCAAAAGTTTGAGACTGACAACTAGTAATGTGGCTAACTACAATAGTTATGCTGCTCCTGTTATTACTCATCTAGATTACTGCAACCCACTCTACATGGAACCCAGAAGTTTCTGTTGTTCCAAAGCACAGCAGCCTATTATCTGGCACTCACCTATGGTAGCACATTACTCTTGTTCTACAGTAGGGGTGTCAAACTCAAGGCCCGTGGGCTGGATGTGGCCCGCTGGGTGCTTAAATCTGGCCCGTGTGGTTAGCCTGGAAATAGCAAAGGACCGACCCGTGGTGCCTCTAGTGAAAATGGGGCACGGGCGGCACCCTCGCGACCCATTTTCAACCTGGATAGCCGCCTGCAGCACCCTGCCAGCCAAAATAGAGTGTGGGGGCGCAGGTGGCCCCCCCATACCCCATTTTGTCCAGCAGGATGCTGCAGGTCATCCAGACCAAAAATGGCTCTCCATATCCCGTTTTGACGGGCAGGGTGCTACAGGAAGTGTTTGTCTCATCTTCTCTCCCCCTTCCCCACCAGCTTGCGGAAAACTACACTACTGATCCGGCCCTCAAAGAAATCCAGTTTGACATCCCTGTTGTACAGGGTCTGCATTGGCTTCCTATTGGCTCTCTGCTGCAATTTACAGTGCTGGTGTTAACCTGTAAAGCCCTTTACAGCTTGGCATCAAGTTACTTTCTTGCTTGCTGGGACAAACAGAAGATGTGGTTGTCCACTTAGGGAGATGTGGGGAGTTGAAAAACAGCAGCATTACTTTTCTGTACCAGTGCCAGCCCTTTGGAAGGCCTTCCACTAGAAGTGAGTTTAGCCCAGACTTTGGCTGTCTTATGGAAACAAAACGGAGCTCTTCCACAATGCACTTGAGACTTTGTTTTTTAGATGTTGTGATTTGCATGTTTAAGGTTTGTATGATTTTAACTGGACCTTGGATGTCTTAATATTCTTTATATTCCTGCCGAGCTGGCAAGACTCCTGTGGCATTGTAACAGCATATATAAATGTAATAAATATTAACATTCAGAAAACTAACAAAAGTAAACACATCTCAAAAGCACTTACTATGAGTCTGCATGTACTAAGTTGAACTGTGATCTTCCACAAGCAACACATTCCCCAATATACAAATAGAAAATACATTAAAGAATGTTATACAGTATAAAAGCATGATTTTGTTGGACTGAAATCCACTTGCTCCTAGTTGCCATTAGATTTCTGTGGAAGAAATTCTTGACTAGCAAGTTATGAGGCAGATAACATTCAAGTGGCAAATAAATATTTAATTCTGAATTATTTTTTTATATCAAACTTAATTTTAAAAAAGTCTTTCAGGATGGAGAGTATCCACAAATGATACCATAATCCTTATGTTATTCACAAAAGAATGTGAATTTCCATGCTCTTTATCATGAAAACAGGTGTACACATGTATTTGAGTGGTTCCAGCATTTTCTAAATATTCTCAACTGCAAAAAGTTTGAGAAACAATGACTTAAATGAACATATAACTGAAATGTAAGCATGTGTACTTGTAAGTCCCATAAAAATGGAGAAGAAATACTTTCAAGTACAGTATAGAATTACAGCCTTAAACCTGTTGAAATCTATTTAGGCTGAAACTTTTATTTGAAGGCAATGCTAGTATTAACTATGCCTATATACAAAATAAGATAAAAATTACATAATTCTCACTTGTTAGCAATCCTGTTGGAAAAATGCAATTTTCATCCAATAAACATTTATCTTTCTTTTTTAAAAATAGAAAGTTCAGAAATACTTCAGGTTGTTACTCACCAGTTCTCATTTGAATTCTTATTTTGTAGTAATTTGAGTAAGCCATAGATATGGGTACAAAGGGTAAATGTGACTTCTTTAATTGTAATACAGTACTAAACCTTAGTTCATAGTAAATGTTTACTCATTTTTAATTATATATATATGGGGAAGGGCAAGTAACATATGTTTAATTTTATTTTTGCCCTAATTTCATTGTAAGTTCCTTGAATCACTAATCTGCTTTTTCTTGTTACAAATATTACAAGGCAGTAAATAACACAGAAATGGTTTTTTAAATTTGTTTCTGTTGAACCTCTTAAGAGTTCTTGTATAGAGAAAAAAAGTGGGGGCAGCCTTTGGCATCCTAATTTAAAAAAAAATAAAGTTGAGCCCACTGAATTAACAACATAACAGAATGTCAACAGAAAATACCATACAATGCACATAATATTGGAGTTAAGCTACGGAGATTATCTTTAAACCAACTTGAAAATAAGTTTCTCTGAAAACATGTTTGTATTTTCTCTCAAGTGAGGGAGTAAGACTGCAAGCACAAATCACTTCACAACGAATATTTTCAAATGGGGTGGGGGGAGAAAGGAGGCTTATCAGGGTTTATGCTAAAGCCAGCCTCTTTTTTTTTCTCCGCTCCGTCTTTACTTTTCCATGTGGAAAAGGTTATCAGACAAGGCAGGCGAAGAGGCTGCTCCCTTTTGGCGGAGCCATGCACAGATTCTGACAATGTAATACGCAAGAATTTTAGGCTAACATGATACACGGCTTCGGCTTGCACTGAAGCTCAATAAGGAAACCGGACACAAACAAGCACGCATATTACACACACACACATATCACACGCGACCAGGTCAAAAGTTGACTGCCTCGCCAGCTTCCCTTCGGATCCTTTCTTGTTCCGTCCTGGCAGAGCTGATTTTCCGCCCAAGGTAACAAACAGCGTGAGTAGGCGCCGGAGGGGGAATTAGGTGGGGATCTTCGTGTCCGTTCCTGCTGGCTAAAGGTCCGGGCCGGATTTTGCACCTTGTCCCCGGGACTGCCTCACGGCCTGGAGGAGCTGGAGCTGCTGCGGCTGTGTTTATTGAGCGCTCTTGTCCTGGTATCACTCCGCTGGCATGGACGAGGAGGCGGAGGAGGTGGAAGAGTAACGCACTTGATCCTTGTGATGGTGGCAGAGGAGAAGCAGCGGGCAGAGCAGAGCCCGAGCCGGTCCCTCTGCGTGTAGCAGCTCCGCGGACGCTCTGCCAGTCCTTCAGCCAGCTACCTTTGCAGATCGCCCCGGATTGTTCACGTGTTGATTTCCCCCAGCCGGAGGATTTGCTTTTTTAGGTTCCTGTTGAAAAATACAACTGAGCAGCCAAAGTACTTTGAGAACACGGTGCGGCATAAACACCCAAACTTTTTTTCCCTCCCTTTTCTCTCCCGCTTCCCCCCGGAAAGAAAACACAATTAAGAAAGCGGCGTTGCCTGTCTTCTGATGGTGCGAGGTGTGAATGCGTTGTGGGTCGTACACGTGTGTTCCTTGACCAGTGGGTGCCCGTCCTAGGTATTTTGTGAACGTGTAGAGTGCGAGTGCGGAAAGGCTCTCTACACAAGGCTTTTGGGGACGTCTTCCCCCCTCCCCTCCTCTCTTGCTTTATGTTTTAATACATGGGGGAGACCAAGGAGGTTTTCGGTCCGGAATTTCTTTCGGAAAGGATGGATTATTTAAAAGGGGAGCAGCTCTGAGCTCTCCTCCTTGGAGTTTGTAACCGAGCGGCGGCGGATGCCTTGTTTGTTGATTGTGTCTGGCGATAACCTTAACAGCACCACCTCCGGGTTTGGGCTTTCTGCTTTTGGCGTTTTTTACTCCTCCCTCCCATCCGAGAGGATCGTCAAGAAAGAGGTTTTGCTTCGTTGTTTACAACCCCCAAACATTTTTGCTTGGGTCTGTTAGCGTTTCCATGGCCCACTAAAGAGTATCCCAAAAGGAGGATTCCCCCTCCTTCGGCGTTTCTGCCTGCTGTGTGGCGCCCGCGTGTAAAAGGAGAGGGGGAAAAAGTTCTTCCAAAATAGTGTGCACGGGGAAGGGAATGGGGGATTTTCCAACCCCCGCTGCCGCCACGAACGGCAGCAGCATTTGTCTCAACAATAACCTGAGCAGCAGCCTCGGCGGGGCCGGGATCGGCGTGAACAGCGCTCCCCACGGGCCTCCTCCCGGTCACAACGCTACTCATAGCGGCGGAGGTACTAACGGGAGCGGCGGCATTCCCAAACACAGCACCGTGGTGGAAAGGCTCAGGCAGCGCATTGAAGGCTGCCGGAGACATCACGTCAGCTGCGAGAACAGGTACCAGCAAGCCCAGGCCGAGCAGCTGGAGCTGGAGCGAAGGGACACAGTGAGCCTTTACCAGAGGACCCTGGAGCAAAGGGCCAAGAAATCGAGCTCCGGCGGTGGCAGCAAGCAACCACATTCGAGCAAACAGCCACAAGATGCCGAGCCTGTTACAGCCGAGCAGAGGAATCACACACTGATCATGGTAAGGGGGCGGGCAAGGGGACTGGGGGCGGCTGAGGAGCACTTGTGGGCAGGCGCTCTCTCATTTAGCTCTCGCTTCTCGCCTGAACGGATGTAGGAGTTTGGGAGGGGAGCGAGCGAGGGATGCTTGGCTGAAACCGGGGAATGGGCGGGGAGAGGAAACTTTGGTCCTATAACTAATAAGGGAATCCAGGAAGCAAAACGGACCATTTGAAGAAGAGTTGAAAGCTCCGCATGGCGGAGGCGGCCGGCTCAGCCAACCGCGCTCCCTTTCTGCCAACTCCTGACGGGTTTCTGAAACACTGTGTGGAAGGCACGGTCTCGTACACACCGCCCGCCCAAGTAGCCTTCTTTCCCAACCCCTTGTTCCTTAAGACTACCGGACAATATACAGATGGGTGCTTGGTGATTCGCATTTTGGAAGAGCCGCCTCCGGGGTCAGAGCTTGGGAGGGTTCGGGACGTCTCCGGACGATCTAAAGCGGTTGAGTGGAGCCAGAAAAAGCAAGGAAAGGACGCGCGCCTGTGCAAAGGCGAGCGTGGATACGTGTCTGGAAGAATGGACGGGGGGAAAGGCTAGTGGTGGTGGTGGGGAGACTCGCTGCCTCTTTAAATCCAGCGGAGGGAGAACTTGTGGGCTGGCTCTGCCGACCGGGAGTGACAGCTTCTCGAAAGAAAAGTTGGGCAGGCTTTTTTTCGACCGGCAGCGCGTGAGAGTGTGGGTGGTGAAGCAGCCCAATCAAGCTTCTTTAAAGCAGCCATCAGCCACCTCGGCTGGATTAAAAAACAAAACAAAACGCGAAAGTTTTCTTGGTCTTTTAAAAGACTCGGAAGAGAACAGCAAAGGGGCGGCAGTTCGTCTGTTGGTGGCGTAATGACTCCGAGGAGCAAGACTCGCTGCTAAAACGCGCTCGTTATAAAGGGCGGGCTGCGGGTAACGTCAGGGGCTAACGAGCTTGTGGGAAAACAAAGTGCACCCTGTTTAAGCTTTTATTGAATACCTTTCAAGAAGAATCGTTTCGTGCTTAGCTGCTCTGGTTAACCTCCCACCCGCCCTTCAAATCTAGGATTTTACTCTAGTACATATTTGTTTTGGGAATAAATCTCAGTAGGGTTTAAGTCAGAGTACTGTAGACTTGCGCAGGGTTAGCGGTATTAACCTACTACCGATACTAGACCATATCGGGCAGGAAGTAGGTTAATACCGTTACCCCTGCATAAGCCCGCTGTAGTCGGACTTAAGCCCTACGGTGTTCACTGAGATTTACTCCCAAGAAACATGTACAAGCGTAAAATCTTAGGTGTAGAGGCCGGGCGGAGGGCGAATTTGAGGCTAGTCTGTTAACGGATCTGTTCTTGTTAATGCCCGTTTTCCAGTTGTAGAGTCGAATAAGGATAGCATAGTTGGAACAGATTTTGAAATCTTCCGCTTGTAATGTAGAGATTGTGTACGCTGGAAGCGTCTTACCGGGCCGCAGGCACTGGTTTGGTTAAGGGAGGCAATGTTTGTTTAGTTGGCAGCTGCACTTCCAGGCTTGTTTATTTAAGACTTTTAAATGTGCATAACTGGATGGGGAGGGATTGCGGCGTGAGAGACTTCTCCTGCGTCTTGCTTACCAAAATTATTAAACCCTGTATCCGACCCTAACCTTCAAGCATGCAAGCAGAAACACCATTACTCGAGAGTAATGGGACCTGCTTACTCCTCGATCATATCGCTATAGGGTTGCAAACGTTCGGCCAAATTGATCGGAGGCTCGGACCTCCTCTTGCGCAAGGCCACATAAAGCACGTGCTCATTTGTAAAGGAGAAGAGCAGTGGCGGGTTCACGGTTCATTGGCTTTCTTCTTCCTACGGCTGCTACTTGAATCGGTAGCTGCCGGGAGACAGTTGAAGCATCCCCCGCCCCTGTGCAGTCCTCCCCTCCGAAGGCCACCCCACCAGCTGGCGTCTGCCTGACAAAGCCGCCACGCCTCCCCTCCCCCTCCTTTTAAGGCGGGGGTGGAAGACCCCGAAGGCGCGGATTGGCGAGGGGGTTAGCCGCAGAGCGGCAGCCCGAAAACTTGATGGGTGTTGCGGCGACAAGAGAATGTGGGCGGGTAGCGAGAGAAAGGAACTGATGTTCTCGCCTTGCTCGAGGCGGCGGCGGCGGCTCCTCCCACGACGGGAAAGGAACAATTTGTTGACTGAACGGTCTTGTTCGCGCTGCGCGCGCGCGCCTTCCTTGTGCATGAGGCCCGCCTCTTTCCCTCCCACCGCCGCGCTAAAGGCTCGTGGTTCTCTACGCCTCCCGCCGCTTTGTCTTCTCGGCGCTGGTCCTTAAGCCTTCTCTAAGAGCTCCTTAACTGGGCTGCAACCGTTATTCCCTTCGGCCCGTCGGGCATGCCTTAAATAATGAGAGCCGGAGTCCTAACTAATTTGGGAAACCTCGGCTTAGAGAAGAACTTAACGCTCCTGAAGTAGCGTGCTTCCGCAGAGCGCGGCTCTCCCGTCTTCTCTCTCTCTCTCTCTCTCTCTCGGCCTGGGTGGAGAAAATAAAACCCACTAAACTTTGTGGGCGGGCGCGTGAGATGAGAAAGAGAGAGAGAGACCACCCCCGACGGAGACGGCGCCGGGGGTGTTCTCCAGCCCTGCAAAAGAAAGGGCGAGACAGGCAGGGGAGCGCCCTCAACTCCACGCGCGTGTTGCGCACGCTCCGCTGTTGCCCTCGATCAGGCGCGCGAATAGCCTTGCGAAGAAAGGCGGGAAGGGAAGGAAAAGGCCACAGATCGGGGACGGGAAAAGAATACGCAGGAGAAAGACGAAGTAGAAAGGGAGGCCCTTATTTCCCTCGCAGGAAACTCGAGGCTTTGCATGCTGGTGTTGGCTTAGGCCACTCGGAAACGGAGGTGCATGAGCGAAGAAACATTTTGTTCGGTAATCAGGTTGGCGTTGAGTCCTCGAACTGTTTCCGTACCTTGTTCCCCAATAGGGTTTGCATTTGCAACACTAGGTAATGGTCCCATACAAACGCTCTTCACATTCCAACCATTTCCTTTCCCTTTTAAAGTCGCTGCCCCGCCAGTTAAACGGTCGGGTGTTACCTACCCATCACGGGAAGTGGGACGGTACAGCTCTGCTGAATCTCATTACCATCATAAAGAGATTAGCTGCTTGAATGTGCCCTCTGGAGTAGCTTTCTCCAACAGAAATCTTAAAGCAGCTGGTGTAACATCCATTTTGATTAAAATATGGATATTACTTTAGTTTCAATGTTTTCCACTGGAAATTCAATCACTATTGATCCCATTTGCTTTTTTCCAGCTAGGAGCAGCAAAATTTAGATAACACTTTTTCTACACAAAAACAATGATATTCTTGTTAAAGATGCCAATTTTACAGCTCTGGTTGCTTCACCTGTGCTGAGTCAGAATTCAAGGCTTAGAAGAGGACTCTTCATGTCAAGGCCATAGTTTTTCAGTAGCCATTTTTATTTAATTTATCTGTTTATTTGTATCCCATCATTATTATTTTATAAATAAGTCAAAGTGGTGAATTTACCCAACATATCCTCTCCTATTTTCCCCATAACAGCCACCCTGTGAGGTGGGCTGGGCTGACAGACTGACCCAAAGTCACAGCTGGCTTTCATACTAAGGCAGGACTTGAACTCAAGGTTTCCTGCTTTCTAGCCTTGTTCTTTAATCACTAGATCAAACTGGGTCTCAAACCATGCTGGAATATGATTTCTAAAAAATAATGTTACTACATATTTAAGATTTCCCCTTTATATGAAATTAAAATTATAATCTGATGGCAACATTTGATGTGGTTCTGAGGACTCCTTCCAAGGCATTCATATTGGGACCATTGGCTTAGGTCCGTGATGGTGAACCTATGGCACGCTTGCCAGAGGTGGCACGCAGAGCCCTCTCTGTGGGCACACAAGCTGTCGCCCCAGCTCAGCTCCACCACGCATGCGTGCACGCCTCTTGCTAGCCAGCTGGTCTTTGGGTCTCTGCTGTGGATGTGCAGGGGGACGTGCATGCGTAGGGGTTGGGGCGCATGCGTGGGGGTTGGAGCACGTACATGTGTGGTGATGCATGTGCATATGCGGGGATGCACGCGCATTGCATTTTGTGGATGCACGTGTGCACATGCGCTTTGGGCACTTGGTGCCAAAAAGGTTAGCCATCACTGGCTTAGGTTAATAATGTGAATCCAATCAATCTGCTTTGCTGCTGACTAAACTTATGGTGCATACTTGGGCATATTTGTATTGAGATATTTCCCTTCATTATAATTCATTATGAATGCTGTTTTCAATAGCTGTAAAAGAGAGCTTCAGTTATAAGGTAGCCAGGAGAGTAGTGCTATAGTTCTTATTGAAAATCTCTCGTCAGGATTTATATTTCTTTTTGAGATTTTTTTTTTGCAGCAGGTAGCAAATTGGTTTTTTTTAAACAATAAGAAGAAGATGCCAGAAATTGTATGATGTCTTCTGCACTACTTTTAAATCCACTTTGCATGAAGGAATGTTGTTTGTCCTCCTTTTGATTATCAGTGACAGATAAACAGTCCAGATGTATCTGGACTTCCTTTTGAATTAGCAGAATTAATAGAATACATACTTTGTGAAAATATAAAATAGAATACAATAAATTTATATTACTATATATATTTAGAATAAAGTTAAATAGTTATATCTTATTGCTATTCCTTTTAACTTAATAGCAGAAATTGCATATTTACTTTGAAAGACTTCAGAGAGACTTATGCTCATGGTCATTATTAGATTTATATCCTGTCTTTTCTTCGGTGGTTCAATGCAGCATACATGACATGCCATCCTCCAGACTGTCATTGCAGTAGAAAAGAAGGTGGACCTGAGACAGTTTCTGTGGCTAAGGGTAGTCAAGTATACGTCTATGGTCATAGTACAAGAAATTAATCACTATACCCTCAGAGCTTTTATATAAACTGAAGTGAGGACAGTGGCATGTTTTTTTTCTCCTTTTCCCTTTTTGTACTACTGACAGAGAAACATTCAAAACTTATGGGGGAAAAGGTAAAGTATGAAAAACTTCAGAAATACTTTGCAATTCTGAGTGAGGTAACAGAGTAGCACTCTGTAAGGATAGAATTTCTCATATGTGGAAGTTTTGATCCAGTGTATAGCCTTTTCTTAGTTCACCCTTGGAAACTAATAGTTCCAATTCATTTAGGTGTTAATTTTATTCAATCAAAATGCTCATTCTGATGGTAAAAGAAAAGGATTTTCTGGAGCAGAAATAGTAAAGGGGGTAGCACAAGAGGAGATGTACTTCGTTACTAGTTCTGGTTCTCCCAACGTTTGATTTTAGCTTTAGGTACTTAACTTTAATGTGGAGGCTCTGAGAATCTAGCTCTCTACTTAAAAATAAAAGCTTATCCTTGTATAAGATACTGCACATGTGAAGAGCATAATTTTAATATCCATAAATTTGGGTTGTTTGCTGAAAATAACATTTTCAGGACCGTATAGAGTTGGAAACATGGGGAAGAGGCCTTCATCCTACAGTGGATAGACAATGGCTAAAATGATGATGAGGAAGATGGTAGCAGAAAAAAATATGAAAAATAGGGAACAGTAAATGGTGCACAGGTTTATTGAGGAATTGTTTGAGCTTTTTCTCTAGCGGCCTAGTCTTTAATATAATCCAGTTTCATATTACTCTTATAGAGTTGGATATTTCTCAATGCTAAACTAGCTAGTTTCTAAAAATTGGGGTGGGAAAACATTTGCAAACTATTAAAGTACAGTGTTTTCCCGAAAATAAGCCCTAGCCTGATTTTTAAACATGCACCTAATATAAGCCCTACCCAAAAAAAATAAGCCCTAATGAAGAGCCCGGGGCTCGTGGGCAGGGCACTGCACTGGAAGCAGTGAGGATGTGGAGTCCGATAGTGTCCTGCAGCAGCTGCAGCTTGCACAGCACAGTTGAGTTGATTACCTGTCCAAGCAGCAGGGGTGGAAGCAGGAGATTGGGACATGCCTGTTCCGGTGGGCTGGAGCAGGTGCGCAGCCGCGGGATGGTTGTCTTCACATGGCGGCACCGGCAGCAGAGGCGGGAGAAGGCAGGTGATCCCAACGTGCTGCACAGGCCGCAGGCAAGCTGAGAGATGTGAATACAAGTCTGTGGCCGCCTGCCTACTCCGTCTCTGGGCCTGCATGGCGCATCCATCTTGCGTGCCTCCCCCCGTGCCTCTGCTGCTTGAACAGGTAATCAATTTGTGCTGCGCAGGCTGCGCAGCCCCAGAGTGCGCTGACTCCTTAGTCCTTGACCAGAGGGCTGCAGCTAGTGCTGGACAACATCGGCCCTTGCGCGCTCACCACCTTTTGCGCATGCGCTGGGGGGGCACCCAGCCAGGCTGATCACCCTGAAAATGTGTGTTTCCCCAAAAATAAGCCCTAGTGCTTATTTTGAAGCTCCCATAAAATGTAAGACCGGATCTTATTTTCAGGGAAAATATCACCATTATACCAGGTTAGAAACCAGACAACACTGAGTTCTAGTTCTACTTTAACTATGAAAGCCAGCTGGTGATTTGGGGCAGGTTACTCTCAACCATCTCACCTCACAGGGCTTTTGTGGGGAAAATAGGAAGGGCTACTATGAATGTTTGTTGCCCGGAGTTTTAGTTATATAAATAATAAAAGCGGGATTAAAAAAATAATGCTCCCATTCTTAGCAAGCTAATATGCTTTCTTGTTTCCCACTTTGTGGAGATATACCGTATATACTCGAGTATAAGCCGACCCGAGTATAAGCCGAGGTCCTAATTTTACCCAGGAAACCTGG
>JANHJO010004981.1:6896-17571 GCA_032468235.1 Pseudoxyrhopus heterurus | reverse complement strand
TTAAAATAAAATTAGAAAAGGAGAAAGAGCTCAATAAATAACAGGATTAGAGGGGAAAGGATGTGAGTTTGTCAGAGATCCAAAGGCAGAATGTTTCTTTGCAATGTCCACTTTTTTCACATTGCATCTTATGTTAATGGATTCCCTCCGCATTGTTTTTGTTCATTTGGGACAGTGGCTGAGAAGACAGGATTATGTGGAGGAATTTGATTATATTTTAAGTGATTAGTTTGATTACTTTGCATAAACTCTTGTATCAGTCGATTGGAACGTGGCCTGTGAATTTTTTTTTGTCTTTTGCTGCTTCTGTGCAGTTTGACTTTGGGTCTGAGCTAGTGTGTATGGATTTCAATTATTTTCCAAAATCATTTTGGAATTAAAAAAAAAAAAACTTTTGAATTACTTCCACGAGATGGAATAATCATGTCCTTGCTTAGAGTCTTGATGCAAAAATTCTACCAGCTATAGTTGTAATATCTAACCCCGTTGAATGTTCACGTTTTACCCTCTGCATTAACTTCTTTGGGACATGCCAAATGTTTGGCAAGCAATACTGCTCTGTGCAAGCAGGAATGCAGAACCCTTTGATGCATCTGCTAAGAAACTATAAATATTGGTTGCTGTTGTGGTTTCCTCTGTTCCATCTTCCCTCCTCCACACTTCACAAGATAAAAACAAATGACTGTCGCTTGAATTCATGGCTGCAACATTTTTACCCTCCACAAGCTGCAACACTGACCAAAACTTGTTCTAGCCAGTTTCCTAATTCAATGCTTGTCTTATGAGAGATGTGTTCCTTTGGTTTTTCAGGAGTAAAAGTGGAAGAGAAGAGAAATCAGATAGTTACAGATTTCGGCTTCACTTACAGCTCTTAGCAGGAAAAGATTATATAATTTTCATTCAACATCTGCTTTTCCCATGTCAATGTTTTTGCCCTTGTGATTATCCCCAAGAAATCTGATTTAAGACCTACCATTTAATGTAGACAACTCTGTTCAATTTCACAACATTCTTTCAAGGTAACAAATTCCTGCACTAAACACAGAATTGCCTTAGGCAGACTTGTTCTTCTTGTGCTAACTGGATATGTGACCTCAATCTTAAAATACATGTGATTGTTTACAGGGTTGCACATACTGGAATTTGACTCGATGGTTAAGAGAACCTGATCCTCCTTAACTAGGCTTGTTTTGTCTTTTTCTGCAATAACTTCAAAATAATCACTGTATCTAAAAGCTGTTAGGTTTGTTTGCATGTGACAGCTGTAGCGACATCTTTGCAGATAGTCCCCGAATTAAAACTACAATTGAGAGCATAATTTCTGTTGCTAAGCAATGTGATTGTTAAGTGAGTCACACCCAATTTGACAATCCCTTTGCAACAGTTGTTAAATGAATCATTGCAGTTGTTAAGTGAATCGCACAATTGTTAAGGGAATTCAGCCTCACCCATTGACTTCGCTTGTCAGAAGTTGGCTGGGAAGGTCCCAAATTGTGATCATGTGACTCCAGCATGCTGCAATATAAATACAGGCTTTTGCCAACTGCTCAGATTTTGATCATGTAACCCTGAGGATGCTGTGATGGTCATAAGTGCAAGGACTAGTTTTAAGTCAATTTTTTCAGTGCCTTTGCAACTTTGAATGGTTGCTAAATGAATAATTATAAGTCAAAGACTATATGCATGAACGCTACACACAACAGATTTGGTGGCAGCTACAACACATTGAGCATGATAGACCTCAATGTTAACTGAGAATCCAGAGGCTTTTGTACCTACTTAAAGAGAAAGATGCAGTTTCAGATTTGAGATATAGATGCTGTATTCATAATCCTAATTACAGTTTTTCTGCTATAGCACATTGGGAAACACATAACAGTGTAGTCCAGAGTTCATTATATACTTTACGTTGCTTATGATAAAATAAAGCCAAACTTCTTATCATTGCTTATGTTACTTCAGTTAGAATGTAGATATGCTTAATATTTTCCAACAAGGTACTCTTAGAATCTAATTGCATTAAAATGGCAAGATGGATTGCTCAATGATGAACAGGTTCATTCAAAGATAAGAATTTCATATTTCACTCAGAATGAGACTTCTATGGGGCTTTTTAGAAAAAAAATGTCCAACTTTTTTTTCAATGGTAGGGTGGAATGCTTTATTTTAATTAGTTTTTAGCTTTCAGAAACCTCTGTAATGGACCAAATCAGCAAAAAAGAAAAGAAAATTTGACCAGTACCTATGATATACTGTAGGCAGCTTTCTGTGGCCTGTTACCCTCTGGATATGTTGGAGTACAAAGAAATACTATCTTGATTAATAGTGAAGGGAAGTACAAGGTGTAATGCAAGGCAGGTTAATGCTGGGGAGTCAGAAAAGAAGAGCAGAATGCAGTGTTCCTTACCTTTATTATGCAGGTATAGCTCCTCTTGAAAGCTCATTTGAATCAAAGACAGAGCTACTGTTTCATCACCTATGTAACATGCTGCTGTTATGACAGAGCCACACACAAGGGATGTAGAATGTGGCCTAGCTGTTCGTGGCCTAGCTGTTCGTGCCCTGGTAGCATTTATCATTTCAGCCCCCTTCCCAAGTGCAGGTGTGGGTGGCCTGATCAGAACCTGTGTGCGCCCCTTGTTCTGGAACCCAGGTGACTCATTTGAGGAGAAGGAAATGAAGACTTCCACACTTTTTGCTTTTAACTCTCACCAAATTTAATTAAAAGACTGAATGAAATCGAAAGTAATATACAGTTTCTGGCTTCAATAAATGAAATCTTCAGTTGTCTGCATCTCATCACTATTAGCTAGATAAAGATAAAGTCTTAAGAATCCCAAAAAGATTTCATGTAAGTATGACAACAGAAACAAAGGTCATCCTTTGCTGAAAGGGGCACTTTGGCTATTTCTGCTTGTATTCTATATTTCAACTATTTGTTCAATGAACAGAGTTGTACTTAGACACAGGTTTGACATGGGGTTCAGTGTTTGAGAATCCCCAATATTTTATTGGGAAACCAGCTTTGAATACCTACAGTTGTGCAGCTTCTCTCCTGAAATGAATGGAAAAGATGGGAAGCACCCTACAAATCACTACTTTTTCATGGTATAAGAAAAAGCAATTGTTTGGACGTTTTAGGGGAAGAGCAGGCTGTGCTGGAAGGCAGGGTTAAATATGTCATTAGTTTGGAGTCATTGTGTTGCCATTCTGTTGACCCTTATCTAGTGCCAATTTAGCTTGGACCATTAGTTGACTACATTCTTGTATAGAGGTAACAATAATAAGCTCTTCTTTGATTTGAACTCAATGAATGCTCCTGGTTATTTGCACCTCATGGGTGTAAACTTTTTTGTGGTTTAGAATGATTTCCCCAAACTGGTAATGATTTCTATGTATTGTTCAGCAACTTTTGTTAAGACCTAAGGGAGTTACAATATGTCACTTCTGATGGGCATCGAATTGTGGAATGCTGATTTTGAAATTGGGTGCTGCAAGATAAGAGGATGATTGTATAATTAAATATGGGAATGTAGGAATGGATATTTCCTCATAACAAACAGTTCTAAGTAAATAGCTTCTTAAAACTATAGATAGCTTTAAGTAATAAGAATGAAATGCTATCTATCTTGGGAATGCTGCTATTGTTTATTATTACTGTATCTATGAAATATTTTTTGTTAGATTATAGCTATGCTATTGTTAAATATTTGTTACAATTTGCCTTAAAGATTTATATGGCACTTTTTGTGATAAGGTTCCAATAAACAGCAGCAATTCCAAAACAACTGTTTAAAAATGAGTTCATTTATTAGATTTCCACCATGCTTCTATTTTCATAATATTTTAATTCTCAATTTTTATTATGGCATTCACATCCAGTAATAATAAAATAATAAAAGTAGTTATAAAAAAAGGCTGTGAGTTTCAAAAATACAGATCACAAATATACCTCTTCCATTTCTATCTAATCTCTTTATGTTTCGGGCAAGATAAATGCTGCCCTTGGCTGGGTGATGGCAATAAGGTTGAATACTTGATCTAACCCTGGGTGATCCAGCTGTCATTGGCTGTAGTCTGATGGCAAGTTTGCATTGCACAGGGTATTCAGCTGGTAAAAATAAAAGGAGCTTCCAGATGAAAAGACCTGCCTAATTTTCTATTCCTAGGAGATTAATTTTATAGGAGAAAATGTTGGAAGATGCAGTGGAATAAGCAGAGGCTATTGCCTGACACACCACCTTCCCCATTACAGTCTATGTTTTATAGCAATGTGATTACAAAATAAAAAAGCTTTGCCTGGAAGTATCCACTGCAATCTGTTCCCAGATAGGAGCTCAAATGGGACTTACAGCATGGGAAAAATCTGCAGAATATTTTTTAGTTACCATGAATCACATTATTATGTAATATAAATAAGTAACATGATAACTTCATTCTTCTCCAAATATTAATATAAATCTAATATACTCTTATCAGCTTCTGATAAAGGAAAAAGAAAAGTTTAAACTCCATGTCGTAGATCAGCTTACAGTGTTGAATGTACGTATTTGTTGGTAAGAGAAGTGTCAAGAAGTTGTAGGTAAGACTCGTGAATGTGCTAGCATTCCTTCACTTAGCTCTATGTTCAGCATAGCAGCCAAGCAAGAAAAGTCCCTTTGCACCATGTCTTGCATAAAAAAAGGCTAAGGACTCCTGGAGGGTTGCCAGGCATCTCTGTGCCAACTCTTGACAGATTAGGAAAAGCTGCAGTGGCTGTGAGGCGTTGTTGTGTTGATTGTGGGATGAATGAAGTGAGGACATTATAAGCAATTAACACTCTAAACAGTGCCATACAAGCAATGAGTTTAAAAAAATCCCATCTCTTTAAACCAGAAGAATTAATGATTTGTCAAGTTGATATACATAAGGGTGCTCAAGTTCTTAGCAAAAGCCCTGGTGAAAAGTCCTTCATATGTGTTTACTTTTGCCCATCTTTCAGTTTGAATTGTTCTACACTGGGCAAAGTCAGCTTATCTTTCAAAATTGCAATCTTGCCATTCTAGTTGCCACTGTATGACGTATACATACAGTAGTATACAGAGTACAACTTGTTCCATGCTAGATCCTTGCACGACAGAAATATTTTCTGATTGAAGAGAAGAAAGCTGCACAATTATAGTTGCTTCATTCTTCACAAATTTCTTTGGGGAGATTAACAATTTAAAAAAAAAACTACCATCGTTTTAAACAACAAATTTATTGAGACAAGGTTTATTTTATCCTTGGAATAGGCTTGTGTTGATTCAGTTCTGCAGTATTTTCCTATGTTAGTAAGCACCTAGTTACAGCAAGCAGCATCTTGAACATGTAGTCTCATCGTAGTACAGTAAATGGTAGGTGTGGATGGAGGAAGGCTGGTGCTAAGTGTTCTGATGACAGACCACTTGTGAATGTCAGAAGTTTACAAATATAAAGTTCAAGAACTGGCTCTTTGCCTACTGTGCTATAATTAAAGAACATTTTAAAGGTTGGTAATGGTACTCTGTTTTCTGAATTGCATAAAATTAGCATTTATTTATTTAGTGTATGGCAAATACATGGATATGTGGTTCAAATATTAATGTCCAGTCCACCCAGCCATTCAAGGACAGAGTGGTCTATGTTGAAAAAATCAGACATTGGGCCAGTGTAAGCTCTTGATGGAGATTCGGACACAAAGTGTTGGATATTTTCTCAAGGAGCACCACAGTCACACTGAGGGGTACAGACCCCATTTAAACAATGAGTCCTGGCAGACACCATGTTGGGTACGGATCCTGATCAGAGTTGACCAATGCTGGCAAGGAAGGTCAAAACCTGGCACCTTTTGTATAGAGTCATCTGTGTAACTGCCTGTACCTGGGCGTTAAGCAGCCCATTTGGCTTTCCACTCTGTGTTGATGTCAAAGTTGTTAGACAGCTGTTGCGCGAGTGCCAGAGAGGGATTTAAGCCTGCCAATTGCTAGATGAGGAAGATCATAAAATTAATAAATAAAATAAAATTAGCAAATAACAATGTAATACAGTCCATACATATGCACGCACATACGCAAGTATTAATTCCCAAACAGAACTGTTAACTAGACCAAAACAATTTTTCTCACAGCTTTGAATATTAAAAGATGTTTATAGTATATGAAACATTTATGAGAAATTGATAGAGTATATTAGATTTATATTAATATTTGGAGAAAAATAAATAATCATGTTGTAATGATATAAGTACATAGCATGATTGCATATTTTATAACAATTGTGATGCTGGGGATATTACTACTACTCCTCAGCCATCAAAATGTATGGATACACTTTTGGTGAAAGCTGCTGTTACAGCTGTTTTTGAGTTATGTACTTTCCATCACTTTGAAGCTTCCATGATTGCCCATAGATTTCATTGGATTTTTATTTTCTTAAAAAAAATTGCACATTCCCCCCCCCCCCCCTGTTTATCATTCAAAGTCCAGAACATTTTATTCTGACTCTTAAAATCCAGAACAGGAAGGTAGTATCAAGTCCAAACCCAGATCATGTTTCCTAAAGTTTAAGCAAATTGGCACAGACGTTATCCAACATTTGAATGTTCTGAGGCAAAGGTTCAAATAAAGGAAGCTTGTGTCTTTAACCCAAATCCAGACCATACAAATCATGATACCGTAGGTTCCAGAAAGGGTAAATGATAATCTGTTTTGAATAAACCATTACTCCTATGCAACTGTTGTATGTGATTATCTAGCACTCTTCCTCCTCTCTGTTCTTTGCGTCTTTGTATGGAGTGATACATTTGTGTCTGGATGTCTGAAGTTCTGTATCTCGGGCAGTATCCTAGAGTGCAAAATTAGAAGCTATGTGCTGGAAAGTGCCATTGGCTTACAGTACTATATATGGTTCCTAATTTTTTCCTCTTTCTTGAATGAAGAATCACTCCCAAAAATCTGTTGGAACCTCTCAAGCAACTCTGTCACTGTTCCCACCTTAAATATTGGGGTACTGATCCTAATTAGGCCTCAGCATATTTTCTTTTTCTATTTACTGTGCCAACTGCTAGCAATTTTTTGCAGCAACAGAAGGACTTAAAAATAGCTCTTACAAAACAAAGCAGGTCAACCACACTTCTGAATTGCCAGTGCACAAGGGTAAGTTAACTGCTCCCGGAAGTAGTTGGTTAGTAAAACTGGCAAAGCAGAAGCTTATAATTAGAATTCAACTATTGTAGAATAAAATGTATAAATGTATAAATAAAAATATTTATCAATATTTTTCCTGCTACTCTATTTCTGATTAAAAGCTTTGGAAGAAGGAGAAACCATGCTGAGTTCTTTTCACACATTCCCAAAGTTACACTGCAGGGAAGGAAGATATTCATTCACATGGTTTTCTCGGCATACCTAAAAAATTGGTTTTCTTCTTAGCATTTAAGGATACTTGCTTTATTTTAACAATATTCTAATTTAAATATAATATCTATGAGTGAATTATATCCATGCTCTGAAGAAGCAGGGCACTACTATATTTTGCAAAATAAAATACTCTATTTTGTTTTGTAGAAAATAACAGTGGTTCTTGGGTCATGAATTCTCCTGTTTAACTTCTCTTACTCTGGAATAATTAGATCACAATTTACTTCTTAAAATTAATTTCCTGCTTAGCCTATAACTTTCCAAGTTTTGTGTCACAGGATAGGGGCAACTTCTAAGTTTTAACTGTTTATTGAAATAAATGCTTCTGAAATTTCTTATCAGCATCACTTCAAATGCTTATAGTTATCTTCTGATTCTGAAAAAAACAAAAGAAAAACCCAAGTCCAGACATTATGGAATAACAGTTTACATTACTTTAGTTCAAAGCAGGACTCAGTGTTGTTCCAAGATACATAAACATTTTGCGAATCAGAGAAAGAATAAGACAATAATGCAAACACAGGTTATTCTAAGTTTTGGGACAAAGTGTGCAATGTCATGAATGGTTAGAGTACTAAAAAGTTTGCTGTTATGTGTATTGTTTTTCCTTGTTTTAACTTTAACTTGCTAAAACTTTTCAGGTAGGAGATGCACCTGTTAATATGTCCTATAGTTGATTAATACAGGTAATCCTCAGTTAACAATGGTAAGTGAGCTTTATGGGTCATTAAGCAAGGACTTCCTTGCAACTTCTTGCCAGCTTCCAACAACCAACATCAGTGGGAAAGTCAGCAGGAAGTTGCAACTTCCAGGTTGCTAGCAAGCAGGCCATATTTGAGGGGCTAGGGCAGCATGAGTATGGCAAGGCTTGGGGTGGTTGCAGCTGCATGCAAGAGACTTGTCAAAGTAATTTAGAATCTCCCCTACTAGTTTCCCTATTGACTTTGTTTGTAGGAAGCGAGCAAGGAAGGTCGCAAATAGTGATCACATGACCACGGAATGCTACAACCATGATCCATGTGTACCCAGATCACAATCGTATGACCCCAGGAATGCTGGGTTGGCTAGGACTTTTGAGGACTGGCCGAAAGTACCATTTGGTCAGTGCTGTCATGACTTCAATAGGTCTCTGACTGAGTGGTCATTAACTGAGAATTACCTGCAAGTTATATTAGATATCTTGATACCGGTAATTCTATACATGTCCCATAAGTTTCCATCAACTTGTTCAGCATGGTAATTGTACCCAAAAATTTCTAGAGTACACTAAACTGCTGCTCAGTTCTATGCTTTTGTAGCACAATTTAGCTTTTAGGACAGGTTTCTTGGGATAATGGTGCACCATATTATAGGTCATGATGGAAACAGTCTCTATTTTTTGCGTAACCATGCAATTATCATAGAGAAAATACTGTATATCTCTATACTGCAAGAGTGAAAGCATTTTGAAGAAGTAGATTTTTAGGTGTGCAGTGTAGATGGGAATGAGTGTTAATCAGAAATTTAACATTTTTCCCCATACACCTTCAGTCACTTAAACTATGGTTAGCAAAGCATTAGTCCATGCAACAGTGAGGTACTGACAAAAAAGAATTAATTGTACAAGCAAACTTTATTTTTGTGTTTTCTTTTCTATTTGTATTAACTAAAACTCATATTTAACTTATGTTTAAAGATAAGCCCCTAGGAATATAACCATACTGCCTGATTTCAATATGGATAGTCATTTCTGAAATTTCCATTGCTAAGGTGTGATGTTACTTAGCAATGACCATTATGTCTGTCCCTAGTTACTGTTGTTGAGGAAATCACTATGAGTCATTAAGGAAGGACCTCACGTGACCATGACTTCCTGCTGACTTTTAATTGATTTTTCTTATGGGAAGCTGACACAGAAGTTCACAAATTGTGTTCATGTGACTGTAGAATGTTGAGTACCCAGAGTCACAGACTATGGAGACACTTTGACAGCTAGAACTTTGGGGCTGAAAGTGTCACTTGTTCAGCACTGCTGTAAGTTGACAGTCACTGACCAAATGGTCATTAACCGGGGACCACCTGTATGGTTTTGAGACACCACAGACGTGAGTCCTATAGAAATAAAGAAGCAGCAATGCCTTTAGCAAGTTGAAGTGCACCTTTGATTAGTTAATTGTGAAGTATTCTTTGTAGGCTTGGGATTTAGACTTTTATTTTGTTGAAAGAGCTCTGGAAAAATGTTCTTGGTTGGCCTGTCTGTTCATAGATTTTTTTGAAAATAAATTTAAAAATAGGTTTTAAAATAGCACAATTATCACAGTTTAATATTTTTATTGTGCAATGCAGGTGCAGTTACGGGCTTTCTAGCTATTTGAGGAATTGAGATATAATGTATTCTCCTCTTTAAATGCCATTTCCTTATTTTAAAGGAAACAGAAACATGCTTGTAACTGAAATCCAAAGATGGCATTTTTCCAACTAGGAAATACAAGAGCACGTTTTCAAAATACAATTGCAATTAATGAATTTAATTTCTCTTGCATCTAAACATTCTAGATACAACATTCTATCCTAACATTCTTCCTCAGCCATTCAAATGCCCAGCCAAATAACACTTTGCTTCATAACCACCACATAACCTTCAACAACAACAACAACAAAGGGGGGTGATAATGGATGGGTTTACACTGAACTATTAGGGGCAGGATACTCTGGCTCTTGCCAAAAATGTTATGCAAATTATTTTCTAAAGCATGTTGGATTACTAATGCAGCAGAGATGTAAACTATCTCAATATATTGATGAACAATAACTCTCACTAGTACCGGCTAGTTTGGCCAATAATGACAGATGTTGGGAGTTATAGCTTGGTGATATTTGAAGGTCACAAGTTGTTAGTTCTGTATGAATAGTTTGCTACTTTTATTACTGCTGCCACTGGTACAAATAGCATTTTTATAAATTTGGTTGTTATGTAGACTCCAGCTAACATTTCTCAAGATCATATTCCACATTATCCTAGTATTTAAGTAGCAGTATTTTTGCTGCAGGAACAATATGGTTCTATGCCTGCCTTTCAAGGCTGACACTGTTTTGACTTTATTTCACACTAGCTGATGACCCGGCATTGCCCAGGTATAGTCGGGGCTGACATTGTTAGTAGCTGTATATGTGTCGGTTTTCCTTTTCCTTTTCCTTTTCCTTTTCCCTTTCCTTTCCTTTCCTTTCCTTTCCTTTCCTTTCCTTTCCTTTCCTTTCCTTTCCTTTCCTTTCCTTTC
>JANHJO010004978.1:86714-98174 GCA_032468235.1 Pseudoxyrhopus heterurus | reverse complement strand
TAAATCCCATTTAAATGAGACAATTTGCATAAATTCATATAGAAGCGAACTGAAATTCTCCCATAAAAATATTTAAACAAACCACTGAACATCTTCCTGAAGAAATACATTTTTATATAAGAAATATATATAGAAAGGTCCAAAAGTTATTTGTTGTCTGAGTTACATAAACTATAGGACAAAGAAATCATGTACTGTATTACAAACTAGACTTAGTTATTATATTATCACATTCATGTTAGCCTGTCTTCTCTAGGCAAAGTCTGCAGTATCAATGACAACTTAAAAACAGGTTACAATTTTCCAGCTGCTTGTTATACTGGCATATGGAGCCAATACAATTTACTCCTTTAATATGTATTTAGTCATTTTTCTTCAGCCTCATCTAAAGCTACTATAGGATAAATTACAAGATTTTTTTAATAAATTGAAATTGCTGATTCTAAAAATAAGTCCCTGCAGATTCACAACTGTGTCAAGTTGGCTATCTATTATGCAGAAGTATATCTAATATAATGGGACTTTAATCGCTGAAAGAGCAGTAGAGACAAAATAACCAACTTCAACAATATTATCTTAGAAACTTTTTTTTAAATGTTCTTATTCCAAAATAATTAAATCTAGAACATTAAAACAGGTTTTTAATTATTTTATATAGAAATAAATGCTAATAAGAGATGCAACTGTTACTTAATAAGCAGATTATTTGAATTAGTTTTATTTATACAAATTGAAACTCTATTAAATAACTTCTCCTCTATCCCAATTCCAAAAAAAGCAATCCTTTTCATTAAAAAAATTCCCCTAAAAGGATTAGGAAGAGATAAAAATGTACCATGAGGTTTTAGATTAATAAAATATTCAATTTGGAATAAAATGTTCTGAGGAGAGAAGAACATAAAGAAAAGAAACACATGAACTTATGTTTTGCTGCTGAAAAATATAGAAGAAGCCATATGCTTTGGATGGCCCTTTTGTGAGCCACTGGAAATCCCAACACAAGAAATAAAAGTAACACCTGTTTAAAGCAGCCATCTGTCCTCACAGGCTGAAGAAAACTAGAGTCTTTCCACATAATCCTGATTTTCAAACTATAGAGCTAAACTGCACCTGGGAACACTTGTACAAATACTGTTCACAACTCTGTTGCTTAAATGCTATAAATGAAGCCATTTATCAATGACTGTATATGCTGGAAAAATATGCATCTTAAATGCAAACATGCAGTTTTCAGTAGGTTTCTCCCATTATGTTTAAACAAGACTAATTGTTCTATTGATAATTGAAACATGCATTTGGGGTTCTTAATATAAGCTTCAATTTCTTTGACATGGAACTTGAATTTTAAAAACGCACTGACATTTAAATGAAAGTTTGCTTTAGTTCACTGTAGTATCAACATTCACTCACAATCTGTCAACTTAAATGCAGAACAATTTCTTCTAAATTATAATTTTTAAAGTCTTTTGAGGGAAGTGTGCTGTTTTGTTTCATACTAATACAGATTGCTGTAAAAGCTCCTCTCCAATCCTAAATTTATGTTTACATATACTGCTGCAATAGTTTTATTAACTGGGAATAGAAAAATTAAATTGGAATATGTGATTTTATTAATGATAATCTTTTTTACATTTTTACAAAGATATCCTGATTCTTCATGTTCTCTAATCCACACATTAATATTGCTGTTTCTGTTCTTTCAAACATATAGAGAACTCAATGTTGTATTTTTATAATTCTTTAGTACCTAGGGTGGTACTTTTGCATTGACTACATGAAGAGTGTTCTGAAATAAATTCTAATTACTGGCCCTCTTAATATGTAGCTAGAAAAAAATTTAATCAGGGCACATTTTATATTTTGGGCAGGGAGTTCTTTATTCATTGTGGCTTGCTTTTTTCACTAAACTTCAGCTGCTGTGACAATCAGATTTAAAAATTTTGTAAACTGGCACTGGTTATGTGCAGTCTAGCTGTAAAGTTTAATAGCTTTTAGCAGGCTCAGCTTGCAATTTTAGCACAAGATGCAAAGTTAAAATTTATTGAAAAGACAAGAATTCGGATTATTTAAAAGATAAACAATATCTTAAATATCGAATACTTTTGCTTTTGAGGTACAGCTTTGGATATATGCAAAATGAACTGGAAACAACCCATTTTGAACCTGAAGCATTCATCTCAGCTGTTTCAATTAACAAACTGGATGTAAATATTGTAAAAAGGGCTGATAGGGTTCCTTTAAAACTCAAAACACAATTGAAATTGGGCATTTGCCCTAAAAGTGGGATGCTTTGAATTCAAAATTGGTCAGTTTAAAATGTTTTGCAAACAGTATGTTTATTTCTCTCATTATTTAAGAAATTATCAAGACCATTAGATTGACTACAAAACTAGGGAAAAGGTCAAAATCACTGTCATCAAGATTCTTCAGGGACAGTAAGGTATATAGTTTTGTTTTTTAATTTAACGATGAAAACACTAGATTTGAATTTAGTGAGAGGTCAGTTATATTTTCTTTCAAGACTAAAATGTTTAGAATTTATATTTCTGATGAAGGGTTTTTTTTGTTCATTTTATATTCAGGTGAAGATACACAAAGTTGCACTCTGACACATTATAATATTTTTCCCATGTGATTGAACAAAAGAATTAAAATTTTGGAATTTGTAATCACAGCAGAAAAAATTTACTCTTAAATAGTCATAGGATTTATAATCTCAAGTTTTATAAACTGTTCATGTTTTGAAATTTAAAGCATATGAAGTGTTTAAAAGATACAAAATTAAGAAATCTCCTTCCATGTTCATGTATGAATATATTTACACACAACTGAAATGTAGCATACTTTTCTGTGTCCATCAATATTCCCTAACCTGGTAACCTTTAGCTGTGTTGCACTACAAGTTTCAAAATATTTATTTATTTAATATATTTATTTAAACAATTTATATAGCCACCCATCTCATAAAAGTTACTCTAGAGTCTAGGCAGTGCATAAAAATTAAAGCAAAAAAACATTACATAATATGCCCAGGTTTAAAACATTCAATTTTCAATCCACACAGACCAAAACAACTTAACCCATCAAATAGAGATCATGTAGTTCAGAAATTTTAGCTTCAATATATTTAGAAGTGACAGGTTGTATAAGATAGTTCTAGACAAAATAGTGATGCCCATTTAAATACATGCTGGAGAAGAAGAAAATCATAACAGTGGCCAAATAAAATAGAGCAGTGATGTCGAACCTTTTTCAGTTTGCGTGCCAAATTGCTTGCTCACATGCGCTCCCATGTGCTCCCCACCCATAATGCAATGCACAGGTCCCGTGTATGTGCGCGTGATCCCCCTGCGCATGCACGCGCGACCCCCGGGATTTCTAGCTTAAAAAAGAGCCGAAAACCAGCTGTTTTTCTGGGGGTTTTTGGGCTAGAAACCCAGGGGTCACGCACACATGTGCAGTGGAGCTGGGCTGGGCTGGGCAACGGCTGGCGTGCCGGGCGACATGGCTCCGCGTGCCACTTTGGGCATGCATGCCATAGGTTCGACATCATTGAAATAGAGCATATAAACAAAGCAAATTTAGCAGCATTTCTAAAAATGCCTGTAATATACCACTGACATTAGGCTACGCTGAAACAATATATATTTCCTTTCCTATTTAAATACTGTAATGTGATAGATTTTTAGGATTAGATTTCTTCAATTTTAAAGAATTTTTAATTTTTATTACAAAAATAATCCATTTAAATTTAATTTTATTTATCCTTTTTAGTACAAAAAAATCTATTTAAATCTAATCAAAACAGTATCAATACCTACAATCCATAGTTTTGAGGATTACTATGGCTCACAAGATTGAAGTGCTGCGCTACCAATTGGCAGGCTCACATTCAAGACCCATCACTGCCGTGGGCAGGGTGAGCTCCCATCACATGTTCCAGCTCCTACCGACCAGCAGTTTGAAAGTGGGCTATCACAAGTAGATTAATTGGTACCACTTCAGTGGGCAACTTCATGGGGACATGAAAGGAGCCCCCAATTGGATGACTCACGGGCAACAGTGATATCACTGGCAAATCCTTTTGCCATGAAAGCACTTCAGTGCTTCTAACACAAAAAAAAATCCGTAGTTTTAATAAGGTGAACCAGATAAATTTAAGAAAAATCTTCATCACACTTTTTGTAGTTGCATACTACAATTTGCACACATTTTAAAAATGGGTAGCCTGCCTAGTGTTAGTGTGTAAGAACAGCTAGGTGCAATTGAGTCATACCCAACTCCTGGCAATTGTGTTGGCAAATGGTTGGCTGTTTGATATTGGTAATATACAAAGAATAGAAACAAAGAACATTTTTAAAAGATACCAAAGTAATTTAAAAAAATAGAAGATATCTCAGAAGAAATATAACAACATACTCAAATTTAACCTAATATAGTCTTTGTCACCAAAGTCCACTCTCCTACAAATCAATTTCTGCTGTGTACCTCCTTAAAAGCAAACCAAAATTTATGAAACAGAATACAGTGTTGTAGTATAATACAGCTTCAAGCATGATACTGATTCCCTTCTATAAAGAAAAAACACTACATACCAATATACCATGCCATTCAAAACATTCTTCATCCCTTAAAAAGCATTCAAATATCCACCACAGATGGTCCTCGTTTAGCTACCACAATGGGGACCAGCAACTCAGTCATTTAGCAAAGTGGTCACTAAGTAAAACCACAACTGTGCTTACTTCAACTTTTTAATTTTTTTTTAATTTGCTTTACAGACTTGAGAAGGTTGTAAATGTAAGGACTGGTCATAAAGTTACCTTTTCATCAATTTTATAATTATGAGCGGTCACTAAACAAGGCAGGTGCTAAACAAGAACTACCTGTCTAGGGTTCAATACAGACACTACAACCATTATACCTCAAGACAGTGTGGCTAAAGACTGTTGTTCTTTAAGTATACATTTTTTTTTGTTTACAATCATGGTGATTGTCCTTTTCTTAACAGAGAATTCTCAGAATTGAAAACACATACGGAACTCTACATTAATGCCATCAGGTTTTCCCCTTATATACAGTATGTGCACAATGGTATCTTTAGCTTGCTGAAGGTTTGGGAGATAGGTAAAAGATCATGGCATAAATTTCAACAAAAATGACAATGGGATGATGGGACTTAGATTTATACCAGGAAAACAGTTCAGTAATGAAACAAAATTTATTTATTTATTTATTTATAAAATTTATAAGCCGCCCCACTCCCGATGGACTCCGGGTGGCTTACAACATACAAAATAAAACATCCAATCGAACTATTAAAAGACAATTAAAACATTAAAAAAGATTAAAACCCCCACCTCGGGTAGAACCCTAGCCCCAAGCCTGTTGGCATAGCCAGGTCTTAAGAGCTCAGTGGAAGATCAACAGGTCGGGGATGATCCGAATCCCAGGGGGCAGTTGGTTCCAGAGGGTTGATGCCACCACAGAAAAGGCTCTCCCCCGAGGGCCCGCCAGCCGGCATTGTTTAGCTGATGGGACCTGTAGGAGGCCAACTCTGTGGGACCTAACTGGGCACTGAGAGGCATATGGTGGTAGAAGGCGGTCCCGCAAATAACCCAGTCCTAAGCCATGTAGGGCTTTAAAGGTCATAACCAGCACCTTGAATTGCACCCGGAAGCCTACCTAGGAACCCTGGATTTTTTTTCTTCCTTTGTGATATTTAAGAAATGGGTTAACTATTTTTTGAAAATGATCCAAGCATAATTTAAAATATCCTTTTATCGACAATAATGCATTCTGAAAAGTAATGCCTTGCTAGAGTTCTTAAATAATAACATTAGTCCATGCAAAGTAGTGTAAAGTAAATGAGGAGGCCTCTTACACACACACACACACGCACACACACATCCCTTATCCTGTATTCTTCTTACGACTTCTAATTTCATTCTTTATTTTCCACAATTTCCACAGCCAATTGTAGGTATGCAATTCAGAGAATTCTTACAGCAGATGCAAGTAAAAGCAGTGTGAGTTTCCCAGGAGTATTTTCCATTTCTATGAGCAATGCTCTCCTTGGAAACATGCTGTCAGTTCGTAATTTAGATCCAAATCATATATGTATGGTATTAACTAAAAGAAAGATGAATCCCTCGCATCCCATTAATTAAGCTTTGAATGGGAAAGTTAGCTTACATTTGTCAAATGGGAACCTATATTAACCAAAATGAGAGGATTAGCAGGACATGGAAATATCCAACTGCAACTTAAACAAGTGGCCATAATGTAGGCAGGAGAATGGGAGAAGCCACCACCATTGCTTTTGCCCATTGACAGCAAGCATTGTAGAATAATACGTCGAATCAGTGGAAAGAGCCTCTTTTATACACAGGTCCTATATATTTTTCTGGAGTCCTCCATTTAGTGAAGCAAAAACAAAAGCAGCTGTTTCTTTTCCTCTACTATTTAACTGCAACAACTCACACTCTACACTAGAGAGCAAGAAGCAGGGGGTGTTCAATGTTCTTTCTCCTCCTCCCTTGAATGGGAATACTGTTGTAAGATTTCATGATCTGACAAGAATGCGAAACCTAAGCTTGCTTGCTTGCTTATTTATTTAAGAGATTTATTTAAGATCACTTCCCATCTTACGAGCCACAAGTCTCACAGCAGCAGTAATTAAGATTAGAAAACAATAAAAACAACCCCCCCAAAAAACCAGAGTCCCAAACCAACAATGCCCAGTATATTAAAAAAAAACCAAAGTCATGGGGTCAAGCTTCACCCTATCATAATGCTCGGGGGGGGGGACAGCCAGTGTTATCTCAATAAAACAATTACAATCTTTGGGTTGGAAAGTGTAATTGAGGCTGTCCAACCTCCATCAGAACACATTCAGTGAAGAGGAGGAAGGAACCACATCTCTGAATCATTGATTCTACTATGAAATCATTCTTATTGTTAGGGGGGAAAAACTTCCTAACATTCAGTATAGCCTCAATCTATTATTATTCCATGTCCTGTCTAGAATAAGAGCAAGTCTCTTCTATGAGTTGTACTTTCACATATTGGAAGTGTGCTGTTCTACTGCTAAACCTTTTGGAAGACATTTCTATTCTTCTAGCTGACAAATATAATAGTTACTTTAGTCCAAATCCAAGGGGGGAAAGGGTACAGGGTTTGGAAAAAAATGCAAAAGAACGCTGCAAGATTGAACAAAAGAGCAAAATTTAGGGGCTCAGAAATCCTTCATTATGCTCCAGAATAAGAGACCAAACCATTAAACTCGGTGCAACTTATTTCAGAATAAGCATTCAGAGCTTTATACTTGCTAAGCCCAATACATTAACCTTTTGAACTTTCCGAAGTTTCTTTTTCCATCTTCTTTTCTCCATCCTAATTCTGTTACATTTTATCCCCTTTCTGCACTTTTCCCCTTTTTTCTTTTTCCAGCATTGCTTCCATTTACCTTATTTCCATTCTCTTTTCTCTCTCTCCCTTTTTTTTTACTGTTTCTGCTAGAACAGATTTGAGTGATACGTACATTACTTTTTCAATTATTTCACACATAATCACTTTTAATTAGAAAGGATACTTTCAATTAATGCTTTAATTTTTAGTACTCCTTTTGGAATGTAAGCTCTCATCAATGAACATACACACATGAATGTGCCCACAGACAAGTGTGCCACATGCATATATTTGATGGGGTGGAAAAAAAAATCTCCAGGATTAGTCTCATCTAAAGTTATCAAAGTGGTAGTTAGTTGATTAGGTATGGAAGCTGAACATTTGGGGAGTTCTTAGAATATTTTTCTGTTTAATATTTCTTTGGGATTGAACTTTTTCTCTTGTTTTTGAGTTTTAAGTTCAAGGTCCATTTGGAGATATATGGTAACTCTCATAAAGTTTTTTTCAGCTTTTTAAAAATTTTCCATCATTTTTCCAGAAGAGCATGAGGCTCCCATAGATAGGATACCTAAATTTCAATCTCTGCATTAAGTATCATACTCCATTAAAGCCCTTAGCCATAAGTTATAAACATGTTTTTTTTTTAAAAAAATTGTATGTTACTTATAAGAAAAAAGCAAAAAATCTCCAAATAAGTAAGACCCAGCCACCTACTCAAGGGCATGGACTCAAGGGCATGGCAGCAACCTGTAATTAAGGAGAAACTTCCTAACAGTGAGGACAATTAACCAGTGGAACAGCTTGCCTTCAGAAGGTGTGGTTGCGTCATCACTGTGGGGTTTTAAGAAAGACTGGACAGTCATTTGTCTGAAATAGTATAGGGTCTCCTGCTTGAGCAGGGGGCTGGACTAGAAAACTCCAAGGTCTCTTCCAGCTCTATTCTGATTGATTGACTTCAAATAAAATGAGCCACTATATCCACTTGATCTTCATCATAGCAATGAAAGCAATTGAGTAAACTATTCAAATCTTTTTCATCTTCTCCAGATATGATGGATGCTAGTGGAAATGATGCTGTCTACCACAAACATAAGTTGTCTGGTAGAGTGCTAAATAAAGATACCAGTTGGGTGTTGAAATATGATAAACACAGACTGAGCTCCTTGTATAAAATATATAATTTGAAAAAGAAAGTATCCAATAAAAAGAATGTTCTTAGATGTGTGCAGGCCTCAGAAGGGAGGTAGGCATGATTGCAGTAGGCTACATTGTACATTCCTGGGTGCAATTTGTAACAGTCTCCAAATAAAATTTTACCCACTCTCTGCAGAGATAATAAGAAGGCATTCAACTATCTCAATGTAAAGTCACAGTAGTAAACAAGAATCTAAATCTCTCTAAAATACATACGAAGTTATCACCATTTATCTAGAAAGGAATTTCCTTCACATATTTAAGTAGGTGTGTGCCTCAGATGAACGGTGGATACTTGAGGTAATAGTTATATTTGATTAAAATATACATATATATTTTCGGGCTGGGATACAATTGGAGTAAAAAAACAAGAATAATACAAATTAAGGCTTTATCTTTGAAATTAATTCATTCAGAAAATAGTGCCCCGAATTTTTGAGACACATTAAACAGAATGCTAACCATAATATAGTGTATCAGGAATCATAACGAGAAAAAAATCTTATTGGTTTGGGGATGTATCCAGCTCTCTGCCCATCCTTTAGCACACTGGAAATCACAGATAGTATTCCTCCTCTCTGCAGCTCCCCAGTTATGCCCCCCAAACTCTGAGACTTGGAATGCAAGGCAAAGGAAAGTCCAATTTGCAAAGGTCCAGTTATGTAACATGAAAATATTACATTAATTAGCATTGGTGGTTTTTAATTTGATATCCCACCTTCCTCCTGTGGTTCAGTGAGATATGTCAACAAAGGAAATATACTATTATATTATTTAATAAGTCAAATAAGAAAAGATATGGAATTCCCATCTCAACAAACTTACAAATTACCTTCTGAACTACTCAGAGAACCTTTTCTCAATATTTTAGGTTAGTATCAGAGCATAATCTGTTTTCTTACCCTGGGAAATAGCTAATTGTGATATCTTTAAAGTTAGCTTTTCTAGAAAGAAATTTAATATGTAGACTAATATTAATCAAAGTAGTTCTGCTTAAAAAGTAATGCTATAAAATCTGTCATTTTAAGAAAAAAACCATAACAAGCTGATTAGTTGATCACTGTTGTGGATCAGAAAAAGGTTCACTATTTGCCTTGTAAGTCTGCACCATATCGCAATGGTCATACTTTATTAATACACTAAACGTATTCTGACTTTGAGTTTTTAGGACATTGTAATCTTAGTGATTAGAAACTATACAGCTAGAAAAATAATACTATTTTTTCTAAGTTTATAAATTACAAATTTTAGTTTAAAGTAAGACAACAGGTGGATGAAGCCAACAAAAGGAAGCAGAAAGTTGCCATTACTGTAATAAAAATATAAATAGAAGCAACAATTAATTTATATTCTGTATATAAAATAATTTGCAATGTACATATTAATACCTAATGAAAGAATAATCTATCCATTTCTGGTTTTTACAGTAGTTTTCAGAATGTTATAATATATCTTTCATATGTGTGTGTTTGTGTATAAATGCACATAGGCACACATCTACACTGTAATAAGTTCATGAACTAAAATGACACAATACATGTCTTATTCAAAAAACAGCCCAAAATCTTAATAATCACCTAACCTGCTTTGCAACTGACATCTAAGAAATAATATACCCTGATAGACTCTTCAGGGGTTGTTCTATCAGATAAATCAATATATTTTTGTTGGCATTGTTACAAGTAACGTTCTATTCAATACAAATTTCACAACTGTGAAAAAATATTTACAGTTAAAACAGTCTCTTTTATAAGTAGTAGTCAAATTAATAGAATGTAATTAGGAAACCTAGAATCTCTTCCAAAATCACAATAATTTTAAAAAAGTGAGCTGCAAAACATTTGGGTTGCATTCTAAATAAAATATGAACTCCGATGATCAGCATTAGTAATTGAGAAATGTTTCAATACCATGTTAAAAACCTGAAGCAGAGGTGGGTCAGGTGCAAAGTAACTGAGTGTCAACAACTTGTCCCACTGAGGTGTATAAGAAATATTACCTTTTGTCCAGGAAGAGCAAACAATTACCATATGCTCCTGGTACAAACCTACAAGTCATAATTAGCAACTACAGTGATGATTAAGCATTCACATATTCCAATTCACAAGATTTGTAATTCTTTATGATCAACGTGATTTCCATTTCAGCATTTAAGAAAAATAAAAAGACACAAGAGTAATTAATATATGTAAAAGCTACAATAATTAAGAAGGTAACTGGATAATTTTTTCCTACCACTTTCTTGTACCTTTTCATTTCATATACAAAATATCCTAAATAAATATAATTTTCAGACAAGAAAGATACAGCTTTTACCCCAAGCTTAATCCAGGGAGAATCATAACAAATTGAAATTATACACATGCATTAAATTTGAATTAAATCACACCTCATGAATTTCTCAAATATTTCTCTTACGTCTTTCAAATCAACATTGTGTGGTATTGCAGTGTTTAATGAGCAAGAGAAAGATCTGCACCACAAAGATAATTGCCTATGAATGGTCAAGTTAACGTCAATATGTAGGAAACAACCTGCTCATAATAAAGTACTGAAAAGGTTAAAAAGCAAGTAGGGTGAAGATGATCAGAAGCAAAAAAGAAGAAGAAAAGTTCACAAGCACGGTAAGTCTACCCAACCCCCAGTTGGGAGTCCAAGGCCCACACACAAGTTCCAAGCCCCTAAATCCTACATATCAAATTCCCAATTCCAAGTTAAAGCATGGAACTACCCAGAGCATGGACAGCCACCTTATTTCCCCTTCGTCCCTAAAAATAAGAATATGAGGCACATTAAAAGGAACAAAAAATACCCCCCACACACTCCTCTCCAGACACCTTATGGGGATCATTAGGG
>JANHJO010004976.1:49341-60098 GCA_032468235.1 Pseudoxyrhopus heterurus | reverse complement strand
ACTCTACTCTACTCTACTCTACTCTACTCTACTCTACTCTACTCTACTCTACTCTACTCTACTCTACTCTATTCTTCACTTCAACATCCAGAACAGAATAGAATAATAGAAATTACACCAACATAATTTACTGAGGCCAACTGATGCAGATCTGATTCACGATCTTTCGTTTTAGGAGGGCCCATCCCATGTTCCAATCTAAGGTCTGGAGGAAGATTTAGATTGTCAGAACCTTCTGGAAGAACCAACAGTGTCTTCTAAAGCCTATAGCTGCATTTTTTTCAGCATGTGGTATACCCTATTTGCAAAATAATGGAACTGAGAGACAAGATGTTCCACCAGAGTAGTTCAGAGCACCTCAGGGAATTAATCAAAGAAGGAAAGCGAGCTTAACAAATGGTAGAAGCCACCCAAATACGCAGATTCCCTGTGCAGATATTAATCTGCATCAAAATATTTGCAGGAGCGGGGACTGCCTCAAACCAGCAGGATTCGTCTTCCCAAATGCAAGCTGTATACAAACTCTCTAACTTTGCTTTCTTCTTAATTATTTGCTGTCAACTGACATCCTCTTTTAAATCAACATGTTGTAATTATGGATGAGTGCATTCAGGACAAACAAATCTAAATTTAAACCCCAGTGAAGGTCTGTAGGTTGAAGTATTAATTAGACCAGACGTAGGCCAGCTGGTATTTCAAAAGCTTCCTCCCTCGAAGTAACCAGGAGGAATGCCACCTAATGAGAATTGGACAGGCTAAAGCCCCTCTTGGTCCAGACATTTCATAATGAACCACTTTCCTTAATCATCCACGTTCTAGTGAAAATCCCGAGTTGCCAAACTGACCAGCATTGCCCTTATCATTGGCAGAATTGTGAGAGTAATGAGGGCCACCTGACATGGACTTCGTAATAGTATTGTTACACGTAGTCCTCAACTTACAGCAGTTCACTCAGTGATCATTCAAAGTTACAACAGCACTGAAAAAAATCAACCCTTGACTTATGACCAATTTTTCACACTTATGGCCATTACAACATCCCCATGGTCATGTTTCACATTCAGATAGAGCAGAACAGAACAGAATAGAACAGGAATAGAACCTTTGAGGTCTTCTAGTCCAGCCCTCTGCTTCAGCAGGAGACCCTATACCTTTCAGACAAGTGGCTGTCCAGTCTCTTCTTAAAAACCTCCAGTAATGAAGCACCCATGATTTCTGAAGGCAAGTTGTTCCACTGGTTAATTGTCCTCGTGGTTAGGAAGTTTCTCCTTAATTCCAGGTTGCTTCTCTCTTTGATTAGTTTCCAACCATTGTTTCTTGTCCTGCCTTCTGGTGCTGTGGAGAATAATTTAACCCACTCTTCTTTGTGGCAGTCTCTCAAATACTGGAATACTGCTATCATGTCACTCCTAATTCTTCATTTCTTTAGACTAGCCAGACCCAAAACCTGCAGCCGTTCTTCATATGGTTTAGCCTCCAGGCCTTTGATCATCTTAGTTCCTCTTCTCTGAACCTCTTCCAAAGTTTCAACATCTTATTTGTAGTATGGTGATCAAAACTGATTGTAGTATTCCAGGTGTGGTCTTACTAGGGTTTTGCAAAGCAGCACTAATACTTCATGTGATCTTGATTCTATGCCTCTGTTTATAAAATCCAGGATTGTATTAGCTTTTTTACCTGCTGCTGTATACTGCTAGCTCATATTCAAACGATCATCCACTAGGACTCCAGGTCCCTCTCATGTTGGCCTGGCCAGCAACCTCTGCTGCTCTGCTCCACTTTCTCTAGCCTTCAATTACCCACTGCATTTTGCATCCTGGCTCCAATCATCTCACCAAGTTGCCTCTGTCCTGGTATTTGTTACTTGCCTTTTCTCATGCCTGCAGCCTTCATTTTTCTTGCTCTCCAACACACAAATACAATTGTTTCTCTTGATACACATACACCCACCAGTAGGTATTATCTCTTTATAGCTGAAATGCTGGTGTGGTACAGCTAATCCAACTACTGGAAAACTCAAAAGGGGAAACATCTAAAAGGAGAGGAACAAGAATCTTGCATTGACCTCTGGAAGAGTTTCCTTCAAAAAAACAACAACAACTAGGTGCAAATCTTTCACAAGCTACAGAAGCTCATTATGTGACTTCAGAGCAGACAGGGTCTTTCAGCCCAACGAAAGGTATTGCAAACATTTATTTCTATATTTGGGAAAAATTTAATTACAACACAATGCCCCCCCCCCATCAAAAAAAAAGTAAGTCAGAAGCCAGTTTGGGGTTGTGGTTACATTGCTAGCTTAGAAATCTGAGTGCCAGTCCTGCCTTAGGCCTGAAAGCCGGCTGGGTGACTTTTGGCAACTCATTGTCTCTCGTAAATGTCTATGGAGATTCTCAGTCATCCAGGTCAAAGGTGCTTTTTTAAGAGGCAACTGGACTTTCTTAAAAAAACACCTTTAGGATTCTTGTAGGGTACTTGTGGGCAAAAGAGGAGGAATGTATATTCACCACCTTGAGTTACTTATAAAATAATAAAATTAGGGTAAAAAATCTGATAGATAAATAAAGATGTTTTTTTTTTAAATATTTATTTTGTCCATGCTCTTCTCCAAGAACATCTTAAGGCATCCTTCACCTCCTTGTTTCTCAGACTGTAAATCAAAGGGTTCAACAAGGGGATAACAATTGTGTAGAAAACAGCAAGAATCTTGTCACTCACATCCTGGATGGGGGATCCATTGCTTGATTTTGGTCGGAAATGTAAAATAAGGATTGCCCCATGGAAGATGGTAACTGCAATTAGGTGTGAACTACAAGTGGAGAAGGCTTTCAGCCTGCCTGAAGCTGAGCTGATCCTCATAATATTAACAAGAATATACATATATGAAAGCAAAACACTCAGCACTGTAGTTGCTTCTACAAGTCCAGCCACATAAAAAATTAGAAGTTCATTTAGGTGAGTGTCAGTACAGGAGAGCAAAAAAAGGGCTGTGACATCACAATATACCTGATTGATCTCAGATTGACAGAAGGACAATCTGAAAGTGAAAATGGTATGTAGAAGAGAATGCAAAAAGCCCAGGAGATAGGAACTTGCCATCAGAAGAATGCAGACTCTGGGAGACATGAAGACTGGGTACAGCAAGGGTTTGCAGATAGCCACGTATCTGTCATAGGCCATTGCCGCAAGGAGAAAGCACTCTGCACTCGCCAAGCCTATGACAAAGTACATCTGCATGGCACACCCAACAAAGGAAATGGATTTTTTATCTTCCAGGAGATTCACCAATAACTTACAGGCAACCACAGAGGAGAATAATGAATCTATAAAGGACAGATTGCTGAGGAAGAAGTACATTGGAGTGTGGAGTTGTGGGCTGGCCCTTATTAAAGCAATCATTCCTATATTGCCCACCAATGTAGCCATGTAAAAGATCAGGAACACCAAAAAAAGGATGATCTTCAGGACAGGCTTGTTGGTGAAACTTACAAAGACAAAATCTTTGACTTTTGTGGTGCTGTTTTCTTCTGTCATTTTCCTTCCAGACCTGCAAGGTAAAAAAAAAATGTGGAAGATGAAGAAAAGCAATAATTTTTGAATAATTCATACGAGTGATTCAGGGAAATTGTGGATTCCAAATGTAGGGATGACCACGAGTTTGAGTTATATAGAAGTGCAAGGAAATTTATGAAAAATGAAGAGTAAATTTTATTCAAAGTGTAACTTGCATTCTTCTTGAGAGTCTAGTTAGGAAATTACATAGAGAAATTCACAATCAATTGAGATCTCTTTTTGAGCTCACTAAAAATATCCTTCCAATCAGTAAGAGAAACTTAAACTTTTCTGTCTCACTTTCATGCTGCACAATATACTGGGGTATATTTTCTACCTATCCACCAATCACATTGGCATGCTGGTCGTGAGTAGTGAGCAATAGTCAAAGCATGCCAAAGGCATCAGGTTTGCAAAAACTGGAGTAGATGGAGAGTTAATGTAGGCTTAGGTAGAAGAAGTATCCACCCTTAAGCTAAATGTGTATCTGTGTGCACATTTAAAAAAAAAACAAATTGCCATAGTGGGAAATTGAAATAATTCCATTACTTTTACTTTTCACATTCTGTTAATTATTCAGCGGTATGAATATCACTGTTTTTCAAACAAAATGCAAGAAGGAAGGAAGGAAGGAAACAATTTAGCCCTTGCAATTATATGTCTCTGAACCTTTTCCATATATTTTACAATTCAATCTACATAATCAAGCTATTTAGTTTATTTAATAAACACCTGCTTTAATAGGCATTTAAAAGCCACTGTGGGGGCTATTAAATATCCGTACATAAATATTACTTTTGTAAAATAATATTCTCTTTTCTCTCCCCTTCCTAAAATTAATAGAGATGAGACTTTCTACTATGCAAGGGACTAAATGAAATATTGATTTAATCTGAGAAACAGTATAATGCATATTCCAGATAATTAAATACCTGATCATTTTAATGAGAGTGAGACTTCTGGGATTCCAGTCTGATCTTGGCCACTTTGCTTTTTGTAGAGTAAAGAAAAAGGAAGCCCCTGCACAGTTCATATGAAATTCAAGTTCAGTTTAGCTCTTAGCTTCTGGCAGGATCTTTTTTATAGGCAGAATTCTTACTCTGCCATTTTGAATTCACTATAGAGAATCCTGCTTGTTGGATGACCGAGCCACTGGAAGCATCATCTCTTCGCCTTTCAAAGCTCTTTCTCAGCTTCAGAACAAAGGCTTTTCTCAGATAGAGTTACCCTAAGCCTCAGCCAATAGGGAGACAGTATCTCTATACAAAACGTGTATAAAATCAGCGGACACAGGGATGAGCAGACTGCCAAGAACCTCAGAAGGTGAAAACAATTACAGAATTCAAGGTAGGTCCACAGAACAACAAAGGCCAATGAGAGAGATAGCCATCACATCATTGCATCATTTCCCAAATCAAAAAACATTCTTACCCTGAAGCTCCCTATTAAATATATCCACTGGTGTCATAAATGTCTGGTTTATATGCATATCCAAGCAGAGTTGTCTTTCCCTACAGTGCAAACCTCATCTCTCTAGGCTCTGGGTGCTTGGAGAACATCTTAGCATCCTTCACAGTCTCTAGAGAGGGTGTGATACTCTTCAGTCTCCAATGGGTCTTAGACTACAGGCATTCCTGGGTTGGTTAAGCAATCAATTCCATGTGAGGAAAGAAAAATAGTGTGTGTATGTGTGTGTGTATAATATAGAGATATTGTTCTATCTTTATTATTTTTATAAATAACTCAAGGTAGAGAACATAGATAATAATCTCTCTTCCTCTTATTTTCCCACAAGAATCCCTGTTATCTTTCAATGATTTATTTTTTTCTGAATTTTTTATTTTTGTTGTATAGCACTCAGTAGGAGTGGAGTGGCCTTATAAATTCTTGAAACAAAGAAATCTTAAAAATGAGGCTTGTTTGGTTTTACTTTTAACTGCTGCTTCTTGATGTCCATGCAGTTCAAACCTGGTAAGACGGTCAGTGTAGATGATTCTATCAAAACTTGTTCATTCTTCTGGGCCGATTGTGGTACAGAATACATCTGACATCTGACAGAATGCCAAACAGACCATAGCGACATAGGGGAGAAAGTAAGACAGTTAAGGGGGAAAACAGACAATAGAAAAATGGGAAAAGAGAGAGAATAGAGGGAGTCAAGTGGGAGAAAGGGGAAAAATAAATAAAAAGAAACAAAAAACAATTACTTCTGTCTGTTATATTAAAAAGTTTAATAATATATATTATGTATATTATTATATAATTTTAATATATATTAAATGTGTTTAATATATAATACTAAATATGAGAATATAATTATTATATTTAATAATATATATTAAACATTTATATGTGTTGTGTTTTATATAGATATATAATTATAAGTCATGACTTATGACCATTTTTCACACTTATAATCAGTGGAGCATCTCCATGGTCACATGATCAAAATTCACCGACTCACATTTATGATGGTTGCAGTGTACCAAGGTCATGTAATCAGCTTTTACAAACTTCTGACAAGCAAAGTCAATGAAAAAGCCAGATTCACTAACAACCATATTACTAACTTAACAACTGCAGTGATTCACTTAGCAACGATGAGAAGAAATGTCGTAAAATGAGGCAAAATCACTTAAGAAATGTCTCACTTAGCAACATAAATTTTGGGCTCAATTGTGATTGTAAGCCGAGAACTATCTGTATATATAATGGGAAACAGGCCTGTTACAGAAAGATTCTTAAGTCCACTGCGGGAAGCAACAGAAAGAGACTCTGAGTAACTAAATTTAATTTATCCCTGTTATGAGATGAGTTGGAGAATTGCTCTGCTAGATTGCCAGGAGTCTGTTACACTACCTTAGAGCAAGGATGATCTTCCCCGGAATACAAATGGTTCACACTTCCTGCCTTTTCCAGCTTTACAGAGCATCACAACAGGTGCTCAGCTCCTTCATATACATCCACCAGAATGTGTTCTTCCTTTATAGCTGGAATGCTGGTGTGGTCCACTAATCCAGCTACTGGAAAACCGATAGGGGAAATCAAGTAAAAGGAGAGGAAGGAGAGCCTTGTACTGACACCTAGAAGACTCTCCTTCCCATAAGACACAGGTACAAATCTGCCATGAGCCATGGGAACTCATCGTTGGAGTCCGGATTTTTCAGCCTAACCTACTTTGCAGAAAAGTATTGAGAAAAATACTTTCCTGACAGCAGGGAACTACTTGAATACACAGTTCTACTCTTCTAAGTCAGCATTAGAGAGATTCTCTAACAAGCACCCAGGGAAGTAAATAGGGTTGTCCTATGAACATCTGCTGGACAATTGCTAAGCTGGAAGGTCAGATCAATTCAATGGCTGTGTATTTATGTATCTTTTCTTTGTTTGATTCTGGATCCATGTGATAAGGAGAAATGGGCTAGGCTGTGAAAGTTAACTCAGCGTGACCACTTCATTGACCTAGGAAGATGGTGCTTCTATCTAGAGCTTAAGGAAACAAGAAGAGGTTGTGTTCAGTTCCTCAAGTAAAGTAATCTAATGGGGCTATAATGAAAATCCAACTCAATAGAGGACACCCTGGCATGTCGCTTCAATCAGAAATTTTGGCTTGATAGCTGAACCTATTATTGTTGTTGTTAGTTGCGAAGTTGTGTCAAACCCATCGCGACCCCATGGACAACATTCCTCCAGGCCTTCCTGTCCTCTGCCATCTCCTGGAGTCCATTTAAGCTTGCAGTGACTCCATCCAGCCACCTCATTCTCTGTCGTCCCTTTCTTCTTTTGCCCTCAATCACTCCCAGCATTAGGCTCTTCTCCAGTGAGTCCTAGTATTATGGTTATGCAAACCCAAAGAGTTACAATTTGGGCAGTAGGGAGAAAGTAATCAGGTAAGAAACTAGATCAGATTTTCTGCTTATTGATTGGATGGTAAATGAGAAACAAGCCCTCATTTCTCTTCCATTTCTATGAAACAACTATGTTTCATAGTTTACCCAGCCCCATCATGACAAAACAAGCAAGTTCTAACACCACAGAACACCAACAAGGATATCTCTATCACTTCATTTGGAATTAGGTGGGTTTAAAACCCAGGAGGAAAATATATTTTGATTTCCCCTTTCTAAAATTTATTCCTAGGAAATCTACAAGGAGCACATGTGTCATGTGGAATGGAAATGCATGGAGAATGTTAGAGGATCCACCAATGATTTCACAGCTCAGGGTGAAGATGTGCATAGATTGATTTATTCATTTGATTTTTAAGACTTCCTCCTCATCAAATGACTGTGGACAACTTATAGAGGACTAAACATATCAAAACAACAAATTCATAAAAATCATTTTTATTTTGTATTATCAATCAGACAATTGTATTTTGTATTATCAATCAGACAATAAAACACTCATAAGCATGGTGGCATAGTTATTAGAATGCAATATTGCAGGTTGACTTTGCCCACTGTCAGGAATTTGATCCTAACCGGCTCAAGGTTGACTCAGCCTTCCATCCTTCTAAAGTTGATTAAATGAGGACCCAAATTGTTGGGGACAATATGCTGATTCTGTAAACTGCTCAGGGAGTGCTATAAAGCACTGTGACGTGGTATATAAATCTAAGTGCTATTGCTAAACATGATCCCATGATTTCTTAGCCTTATGCCTAGAGAGAAAACACGTCTTCACTTTGTCATCAAGTACACAAAAAGAAGAATAGTTGAGAATGCAATAAAGCATATTAAATCATTTATAGCAAAGAACATTCCACTTTTATATTTCAGAGAAATTATTTACAGATGAATTACAATACCATGGCCCCTCTAAATTAGGAAAGCTGTTGCTTTTTTAAAACAAAAAATATCTAATTATTTTGACCCAGACTCTTCTCCAAGAACTTCTGAAGGCATCCTTGACCTCTTTGTTTCTCAGGCTATAAATCAAAGGGTTCAGTAAGGGGATAACAATTGTGTAGAAAACAGCAAGAATTTTGTCACTCATATCTTGATGGGGTGATCTGTTGCTAGATTTTGGTTGGAAGTGTAAAATAAGGATTGCCCCGTGGAAGATGGTGACCACAGTGAGGTGTGACGTGCAGGTGGAGAATGCTTTCAGCCTGCCTGCGGCAGAGTGAATTCCTACTACAATGTTGGTGAGAATGTATATATAAGAAACTGTTACACTCAGGATGGTGATTATTTCCACAAGCCCAGCCACATAAAAGATCAGAAGTTCATTGATGTAAGTATCAGAACAGGAAAGTGATAAAAGCGCAGTGATGTCACAGAAAAAATGATTGATAACTGAACCACAAAATGAGAGTTGGAAAGTAAAAATAGTATGTATAAGAGAATGTAAAAGACCAAGAACATAGGAACCTGCCACCAGAAGAATACAGGCCTTGGAAGACATGAGGACAGGATACAACAAGGGTTGGCAGATTGCTACATACCGGTCATAAGCCATTGCAGCAAGGAGAAAGCACTCTGCACTCCCAAGACCTATAAAAAAGTACATCTGTATTGCACATCCGGTATAGGAAATTGAGTTTTTGTCTGCCAAAAAGTTCGCTAACATCTTTGGAGCAAACACAGAAGACAAGCATGCATCCAGAATGGATAAGCTGCTGAGAAAGAAATACATAGGAGTATGGAGACAGGCACTGGTCCCTATTAAAGCAACCATTCCTAGATTTTCGATCAAAGTAGTTACATAAATGAGAAAGAATATTAAAAAGAGGACAATCTGCATTTTAGGACTGCTTGTTAATCCTACAAATATGAACTCCTTGACAGCTGTGGTGGTGTTTTCTTCAAGCATCACATCCCGATTTTTTTCGCCCATATCTGCAAAATTCCAAAGTATAGATATGGAAAAAACAATTTTTGTTTTTGTACAACACAAAACGAATGTACAGAGTTTATTGTCATCAGTGAGTAAAGATAATTGAATAAGGTGATAGAAATCTTTTGGCAATAAATCTTCTGGGTTCCAAATGAATAACTATGTCAGTTTATTGCCTGCAGACAGCAAAACCAATAAGTCATTTTGAACTGGCTTAAGAATTTAACAATTGTATTTAATCTATAACCTGATGTACCTCAGAATTGAATGCTACTGAAGCAAATTTATATTGTATGATTGAATAAATACACATGATTATTAGTTAATGCTTAAAAAGTATCTTGGACTACTATTGGCATGATGTTATTCCTTAAGTATATGATGCTGTATTCATCCTGCCACTTAATACAAAACCTACCCTAACTCTAATACAACACTATCTACGGTTCTGGAAAGAGAAGTAAAATTAAGAGAATTTTAGTTTGACACATGGTCATCAAATTAACAGAATTTGCAGCCATATATTTTTTTACTCATTTTCATAATTTTCTGAATAAGCAACTAAATGTGTTCAGATTCATTTCTGAGGAAAAGGTAATAGTTGATAATTTACAAAGCCAAGTATAAGCCTGAAACACATGATCATTTATATATGTATGTACACACATTTTTCAAATTACTAGAATTTCTTTAAATTTCTAAAATGTAAACAAAAAATCACCACTAAATAAAGACATCCAGGTAGATACGATCTTCTCTCATTGAACAACTATCATTTTTCTCAGTTTAAAATAATGGCAGATTTTGCACAAAATAAAATCTGTCACAGGTAAACTACAATCAGATCACACCTTTTGTTTGCCTAATCCACATTTTCTGGGGACCAGAAATCCAGCTACATACCTATGTTAGGTTTCTGCATCCCACCCCCTACCGTTTCTAAATACTTCTGTTTTTTTTAAAAAAAAAAAAAGTAGTTACACCATTGCACTGCAGGTGACCTACAGAGTAGGTCCAGCTTTTGTTTTTAGTACTGAATAAGAAGAATAAGAAAAACAAGACTTCTTATAAAATTCAGAACTTTTCTTGCTCCATCTCCATGCTTGACAGCTACTCAAAACATGTGCTGGATTGAAAACAGAATGAAAAACAAGGGGAAAAGGGAAGAACACTGACTAGAAATGGAAAGGGGAGAAAATGGATATTTAAACCAAGTAGTTCTGGGAAAAATCAATGGAACTGGATTGTGCATAGTCTAATTAATCATCTTAAACCCCCATAACATACGGTGATAAAACAGGTTGCTGTTTTTAGACTCTCTGTATAATAGTTATATACAGTTGTTCTATCCCTTTAAGTCCCAAAGG
>JANHJO010004976.1:27562-38040 GCA_032468235.1 Pseudoxyrhopus heterurus | reverse complement strand
GCAATTGCCACCAATCCTTACTGAACTCTTTTGAAGCATCTAAAGGGCACGAAGTAATGTGGTTTTGGGTTAATAACCTCATTTTTAAATAAGAGATGTCATGTTATTTATTTTATCTCAAGCCACTTATCAAGATATAATATTTAAATTCACCATTGAAGAGGTCATGTAGTACTGCCTAATACTCCAGGACAACTTCTCCCCATCTTCTGCTGCCAACTGATGGCATCATTTGATGCTTGTACAGGCCCAATATGCACTTGCATTGTACCACAATCTCCCACCAAGGAGGCCACCTCTTTGTTCATTGTAAAATCTCTGACATGGAGTTGGCTAGGTATTACTTCTAAAAGACCCTGCCTGGTCTTGGTTGTCGCTGGGAGTTTTGATTGAAAACCTGCTGTCAGAACTATGGCCTTTTTATCAATATAAGAAGAAAACATTCATAATTTCAACAGTAAAATAGTAATTAGTTTTCAGTATCTTGGTCCAGTCAGCTTGGGGAATTCTAAGACTTGAAGTCCACAGATCTTAAAGTAGCTGAGGTTAAGAAACACTCTCTGAATAAGCAGCCTTGTACCACTGGATTAATTTCATGGCAAAAATTATCTCTTTTATTGTTTCAAGACTTTGCTGTTTCCTATTTCATAGCCTACCACTCTCTCTTCATTGGCATTTGTTGAAAGGTTTATAGAATAACAGAACAGGTATAGCTCTTGAACCTCAGTCGCCTTGCTTTCTGTTTGTCTTAGTCTCAGCTTTGCATAGGACATTAAGGTGCCAATGGTTGTACCACCAACCCAGAAGAATATGGTAAATAATCACTTGAATAGTTGAGAAATGACTTACAGAAATTCACTGACACTTGAGAATCTAGAATGTGCATTTTGGATTTATATTTTCTTCATCTCATCATCATTACACAGATGTTGTTTACAAATTCAGCTGCTCTCCCAGAGGGGTCAAGCCTCACAAGGAAAATCTCTGAGGAGCGGAAGATCTTGAGAAACCTCTGAAAGCAGATTATTAGAGGGGCAAAGGCAGTCATACTGAGGCAGATACCTGATGAAGGCAAGCATCTGCAAATAACAGATGGAAGAAAAAGTGCAAACAGAGGTAGGCTGGAAAAAATACCAAGCTAAAATACCTTTGCAAGCACATTTAGATGGGGAGAATCTCAGAGTAAATAATGTGCGCTTGTCTGGGAATAACCTAGTAATTCATTGGTTTGTTTGTTTTTAGACATCAGCCTCAAACTGGAATAACTCACAGATTCTCCAAGACTTGCTCTCTGGAAAATGAAGTTCTTTCAGGGTTTTAAAAAAAATCAAGAAAATGTTCACTATGTATTGAGATAGATTTTTTAAAAAAATAAATAAATAGTACTGATTTTTTTAAATATGCATTTCTGAACATTTATTTTTTCCTCAAAATATACATTTCTCAATGTCCTTTCTTGTGAAATACACTTTCCTAAATTTTGCTCCAACAAAATTTCAGAAAAGTATGTCACAAAATGTGGAGAAATCCACATCCAAAAGTGTAGGAATAATGTATGATTTGCATAGGGACTGCAAAGTCTGTGATAAATTGATCATGCCATAATGTGAGCTAAGGCACATCTTTTCTCTATTTTGGCTATGGGATTATCCCGTGACCTTGCTGTTCTGCCCAGCTGCATTATTCCTTCATCTCCTCTGAATTATTATCAATTTAGCCTAGTTTGAAATTGCTAGCTGCTAAGCAACCTTCATTTTCACTCCCTTCCATTTCCCAGCGCACTGAATGTTTGGATTGCTACTTTCTCCACGGATCTCAGCCACTTCTCAAGAATGTAACATAGAATGTAACTGCCAGTATTTTGTTACTGCCTGTAATTCTTTTCCTTGCCTATGCTGCCTGAAATAATTGAATCATGTATAGAAACTATGTAACCAGGATTTGCTTGCTTGGATGAATAAATGTAACAAAGCGGAGAATAGCAAGGTTTCTGATTCTGGAAACACTTTCACTTTAAACTTTTCCCTGTTCAGTACTCTGGCTCTCTCTCTGCTTTGGCTTAATTGAAACTTCTGGTCAGTTTGATCTCAGCTTATTTCAGCACACTGCTGTTTCAACACAAAAGTAATTATATTCCAACATATTATCTCATTTTCAAAATATAAGCCAGGGCAGTTCATAATATGAAGTTGAAATACCCTGAGTAGCCTTAGCTACATATAGCTAAGTTCTATATCAAATTCTGCTGACAAAGCAACTTTCTACGAGATGTTAAGTGGATGAGGTGCAAATCAAAGGTGAAAATCTCATAGGAGTCAATTGTTTGTGTGGTTTTAGCTTTCTTAGAAGATCTTCTGAAAAGCCATATGATGAAATAAAAATCAGTAGTATGAGAACTCTTGCATGTGGCTTATAATTTTTTCTAAAAATGTGCCTTTTTTTCTGTACAGAAACAAGCAACCCGAGAGAAGCTATCAAGATTCTACAATGTGTATGTGAAACTTTATCAGGCAGCTAGTTGAGTCTGGACTTTTCAGTACATCTGATATAAATGTGGTTCAGCTTTCCTGGTCCATCTTACGGTGTGTGTATGTGTTGATGCTCACTTGCTTTCTAAGATAAAATGCCAATGTGCATCATGGATTGTTAAATAGAACCTAACTTTTTTTCCAGCTATTCAAACAGGACTGAGATGTTTTACTGCACATAAGCTATCTTCTTGGTATTGGCTGTGGCATCCAAGTGCTTTATGAAATATAATGCACTTTTATAATGGGAACAAATCTTCATAGTATTGCTCTAAAATCATTTCAGATTGTACAGCTAAAATGATATCAGGATGTCTGTATCGGTAGAATGAATGAGGCAGTGGTTAAATTTTAAATAAAAGCAGACCCAAAAGAATTTATCATATTTGAGTATGAGAATCATCTGAACTGACTGAACATTAAAGAAGAAAGTTCTTCACCCATTTCCTGAGCAGAACTTAACTGAGGGGAAGGAATAAATGGCAGATATCAATTCAACTGTGAGTACAGTAAAGGAATTTGTTTTATTTGGAATCACCGACCGCCCTGAGCTGCAGATGCCCCTCTTTGCCATCTTTCTCTTGAATTACAGCATCACTCTAATGGGAAATCTGGGCATAATCCTTTTGATTCAGACTGACAGACAGCTACATAGCCCTATGTATTTCTTCCTCACCCACTTGGCATTTGTTGATCTCTGCTATTCCTCCGTTATTGCCCCCCAAATGCTGGCAAACTTCTTAGCAGTTAAGAAAACCATTTCATTCCATGCTTGTGCAGCCCAGCTGGGCTCTTTCTTGACTTTCATGATCACAGAGTGCTTCCTGCTGGCAGTGATGGCATATGACCGCTACGTTGCCATCTGTAACCCACTGCTTTATCGATCCATCATGTCCCAGAGAGTCTGCATCCAGTTAGTAGCTGCACCTTATATATATAGTTTTTCTGTTGCCCTGTTTCACACCATCATTACATTCCGACTATCATTCTGTTCTTCAAATGTGATTAACCATTTCTATTGTGATGATCTCCCACTCTTGGCCCTCTCCTGTTCTGATACCAGCACCAAACAAATACTGATCTATGCTTTTGCTGGCTTTGATATGATAGTCTCCCTTCTTATTGTTCTTATCTCTTACGTGTTTATTCTGTCTGCCATCCTAAGAATCAGCTCTGCTCAAGGACGACACAAAGCTTTCTCTACCTGTGCTTCTCACCTGACAACTGTCACCATCTTCTATGGAACTTTGATCTTCATGTATTTGCAGCCAAGCATGAATCACTCCCTGGGTACCGATAAAATAGCTTCAGTTTTCTACACACTTGTGATCCCCATGTTGAATCCCATGATCTACAGCCTAAGAAACAAGGAAGTTAAAGAGGCCCTGAAAAGAAGAAGAGGGAGAATTCTGGTTCTTCATTAAAGAATGGTTACCTCCCCACCCCAAAGGAAATTTATTTCCATCTATTTCATTCTAAGTATGGAATAAACTTTGTTGTTGATTTGGACTAGCTCACGGCTGAGGCTCAGATAGATGATTTCGAAGAGAATATACCAGGGAATCACATGCTAGCTCAGGTGTTGCATGTTGATCCACCCTATTAATTCTCTCATCCTTTTTCTTTGAATGCTATTCTGTCCCTACCTGTCCTTCAGCTGGGATTATGCAAACACCCACATCTAACTATAAGATATATGGTGAATGTCTTCCAACTGGGTTTTTAGCTTTCAAAATAGCACCTATATGATTATGTTACGCAGGCAAAAACGTCTATATCTATTTGATGTGTTTCTCATACTACCTACTGCTTTAAGACTTCTTCATTCCATATTTCTACCTCAACTCTCTCATTGAGAGTCATCTGTCCATAATCACACAGCTTTGGATGAATGCTTCCAGAATGTCTTGAATGTCCTGTACAATTAGCTCTGTAGGTCCTCAGATAGGATGTTAAGCTGGTCAGTTCCAGCCAGGTCATTCCAGGCCTCAACCCAAGCACATAGATTTATCTGTATTCCAGATTACCATAATAACAAATTGTCAAAATGATCAAACCTCACAGTTGCCAGGTCACTAACAACAGCACACAATTTGACCATTAAATTAGCATAATTTAATATAATAGGGTGATGTTGCGATTTTCCTGTAGAAGGTTGATGAAGACCAGTGAAGAAAAAGGAACTTTGCAAAGTCAAGAATTCAATTATAAATGTTTATACAAAACAACCACTTCATAAACTATGGTATAACATAAAAGAACAAGACCATCAGAACAAAATTCAGCAGCCCATCTGCATTTAAAAGACAAAGGCCACCCTTTTGAAGACAGCGAAGTCCACATTTTGGACAGAAAAGACCACTGGTTTGAAAGAGGGGTCAAAGAGGCCATTTATGTCAAAACTGAACAGCCCTCTGTCAACACAGGGGGGGGGGATATGACATCATCTATTTCCAGTCCTTTCAGCAGTTCCAAGAAGGCTCCACACCCATTTGCACTACTCTGGTGACCCTGACGACATCAGCAGACTCTCATTTGCAGCAGCTCCTGCATACCGTTCAATCAGGGCTGGGCTCTGAAACACTAGAAAATTTACTCAAAAGTCACCCAAACCCACCCTAAAATACAAGAAGTAAACAGAAATAAGTACTGTTGTTATACTATATTTTCTTGGTTGTATATGTGTATGTATGTACATATGTGTAAGTTTTCTTAAACAGCTGGTCACTCTGTATGGAAGTTACATAGGATGTTGGGAGTGATGAGGAAAGAGCAGGAAACGTAAGTGAAGGCCAGGCTTCTGGAGAAAAAACAATTCATTGGAGATTGCAAAAGGGAATCTGTTGGATCAACACAATCTTACCTAGTAGAAAGAGCAAGAACAAAGGAATCTTCACTTTAAAAATGATATAGGACAGTGATATCGAACCTATGGCACACGTGCCCAAAGTGGCATGCGGAGCCATGTCGCCTGGCATGCCAGCTGTCTCCCAGCCCAGCTCCACTGCGCATGTGTGTGCAACCCCCCATGCATGCCACCGGGTTTTTAGCCGGAAAAAAAGCTGAAAAACAGTTGTTTTTCGGCTCTTTTTCAAGCTAAAAACCCAGGGCCCGCGCGCACATGCGCGGGAGGGCCATGCAGGGGGAGTATTGCATTGTGGGTGGGGGGCACATGGGAGCATGCACACACAAGCATGCCCGTGATTTGGCACGGGAACCAAAAAAGGTTCGACATCACTCATATAGGAGATCTGGGAATATGTGAATCGAGAGATGAGAGATGCAACTTCTGATTCCTGCATTCTTCTCCTCTGAGCTAAACTTTTGTAAGCAACAACAAAGGATAAAATCACAACACAGAATGTCAATAATGGAAAACATTCAGAAAAAAAATAAAAGAGATCCCTGAAGATGGTGAATTGGGAAGAAATTTAAAAAACAAGGCTGATTATTTTACTCCTATGGTTTCACATTGATGGCAAAGCACTTTCCATGTACTTATCCCTCCCACATTTCAACAATATAAAAAGATTGTTTTTACAAAGTGTAAACACAGTATTTTGTTTCATGTTTTTCCATGGTCTATTCTCCCAACCCATATTTTCACAAAACTAAAATCATGCCTATTCATGGCTCAACTAATCATGAAATTAATATTTAGGCATAGTTCTAGTATCCTTTTGACTTTCTCCCATCCTTTAGTTTCTTAGTCCAAAGTAAGTATTCCTGCATATAAATTCATTCACTAATATAAAGTTGCAATCATGACTATTATTAGCATGACATTCATATCAAACAACTAACAGGTGGGGCCTCAGATTCTAGGACCAGAAAACTCAAATCCTCCACAATCCTTTTATCTCCACCTTCCATAAATCCTCCATCAGTTATCCTGGGTAAAGCTAACAGAACTTGTCAACCTGTAGAAGAAGAGATTTGGTTCCATAGTCTTCAAGGGCATCCACAGTAGAGAGTTGAACAGCATTCTGATTGTAGCCCTGACTCATTTTACACTCATTGCAACATGTGGAATCAAGGGGCAGAGTCATGGCTGCCTGTCAACATCCAGCTTGGGTATCCAAATAAAAGTCCAGGATCATTTTCATTTCTGAAAAACTTACTGGCATTATTATTCAATACATAACTTGGAAAGGCTGAAGTAAAACTAACTCTCAGTTTCTCAGTCCCAGTACATAATAATAATCAATGATTTTCCCATCCCAACCCACCAGGCTTCCATGTAAACCAAGTAAACAAGTTCCCGTTGTTATGGGAACTTGTTTACTGTCTCACTTGCATACCTGCTAAATTGTCCTTGAAAGTTTCCAGTCTCTCACAAACTTCAGTAGAGCTGTAGAAGTTTTGTTTTCTCTTGGCACTACCTTCTTGACTTTTCTTCCACACACACTGATGCGCCTGATAATTTGATGTCTTCCTTTCCCAATCTGAACAGAATACCTGGTTCATGTAATGTACCACAGCTCCTCGAGACCAGGGGTGTCAAACTTGCATCATCACGGCATCATCACATGACATATCGGGACTTTTTTCCCCTTTGCTAAACTGTGCATGGGTGTGGCCAGCGCATGACGCATCCAGCCCGCGGGTCGCGAGATTGACAGCCCTGCTCAAGACTATCATTCCTTTGCTTCAAACTAGAAGTAAGGACTTCTTTCAGTTGGGCTTCTTCCACGTATGCAGGATTGCAATTAAAACCTCTCATTTGCACGTCTAATTTTATTATTTAAAAAGTTAGTGCAAACATTTTGTTTTATACTAATAAGCTGAGTACTATCCAGGTTAATTTTATTAGAAAACAAGTTACTAGAATCAGCATGTTAAAAATGGGCCAAGTTAATTCGATTATATATCGGGAGACATGCTTTTTAATAGTAGTTCTAGAAGAGGAGAAATTATGCGTTGTTGTAGGTGGGGGACCTTAAGAAAAAAAACTACTTTTGATAATTGAAGAATTCTGAAAAGTCTGACCACCACCCCAAAGTTGTATTTGTTGTACTTATTTTGTCATTCTTCAACTGTATTGCATATTTTTTAGCTAGCGTGTTTCTTGTGATTTGAGATAGTGAATGCTCAAATCATCTTGCTATTCATGAATACAAAAGTAGAGGGAAGAGTTTTAAACTCTATTGTAGGACATCCACAATATCATTTTATAATTCTATCAGCATTTAGCATTTTTAGAAGCAAGCTATGTAAACCATGCTTTTGAACTGTGCGGAACCTGATTTCCTTTCTGGTTTTCAACAGTAAAAATAATTAATTGGAATTAGATATTCATTCTTCTGCACTGACTTGATCTAAATAACTTTGGGACAACTGATTTTATCTTTTGTACACCGCCCTGAGTCCCTTGGGAGAGGGCGGTATATAAATTTATAAAATAAATAAAATATCCAGTTCATTATAGGACCTAGATGGGAACAAATGTGACAATTTTGTGGAAATGGTAAATTTGCAGTTAAATGTTTGTAAATCAATGGGTTGAGAAGAAAACTGAACCAGTGATTATTCCAGCTATCCTTGGGCACAGTATTAATCATCTGTGGAGACTTCATCTCTAAATAAGATTATGGAGCTGACAAATTAGATGGTGCTAGACAAGGATGTTAGGAAGGAATTTGCAGTATTTTCTGTAACCAGGATAGTTATCGTTATGGTCTTTCTTTGCTAATAAGAACAGGTGATGTTCAGGCAAGTTGCTGTTTCTAACTAGCAATTTGTTCAATTGCTTGCGGCAGCCCTATGAGACTTCATTAAGATGACAGCATGAAAACACATGTTTACTCCAGAGAAGGCAAACAGGCCTTCATATAATTTTGTGTAGACAATATCACTGATAGAAAATAAGATTTGATTTTTTTTTGTTTTGTTTATGCAGTCTTATTATTTTTAATTACAACATAGAAAACTCTGCGGCATACGTCTTAATTATTCCCTGTGAACTTTATTTTTTTCCTGTAGCAAAATAGTCCTAAGTGTATTCTCCACACTTAGAAAAGAAATTATGTAAAAGGTGTTTAAAGAGCTTGGATGAATGCTGTAAACTTTGCACTAATGACTTCTGCATTCATTAGTGTAAAGAAATATATGGAGACAAATATCTTTATACAAAAGGAAATCATTATCACCCAGATACATTGACTTGTCCAATAGACATCCACAGTTCCTTTTTAACTTATATAATTAAATGGCATTAATTTCATTTTATATTTACATCTTTACAATTTATATTATTTGTTTCCTAGTATTTGATTACTATTTAGATTAATAGTATTGAGTATTAGATTTGACTGCTTATTAGTAATCTATGACTATCACTAAGTGTTGTATCTTATGATTCTTATAATTCTTGATGATTCTTGATGAATGCATTTTATTTTATTTTATTCTTTGCACACTGAGAGCATATGCACCAAAAACAAATTCCTTGTGTGTCCAATCACACTTGGCCAATAAAAAATTCTGATTCTGATTCTGATTTTGACTCTTTTATAAAATTGCTTGTTAATGTATAATGAGAAAAAAACAATAATCAAACTTAGTAATAAATGTTAAGGTAAAAGGCAAAACAAAATAAACTTGAAAATAGCAAAAAAGCAATAAAGGGAATTATTTTCAAATAATTATTAAAGTATTCTATATTATAGAATTCTTTAATAATAACAATTTGATAATATCCATAATACAAAATTGAGTCTTAGAATCATATTGATCAGACAGCCCATAATATTATTATAAAGTCAAAATATGTAAAATTTGTAGCCATGTCTTCCATCCAGGATTTTAGGTCAAGTGCAGTGTGGACTTTCTACCGGAATAAAACAACCTTCTTAGATGCTGCTTATGCCTATATATCCAAAGTTCTTCATGCTTTCATTAACTCCAAATTTTCAAAATATAATTTAATAAGACATTCACATATTTGATTTTTATGTCATTTTCCTATCCAATTTGCTACCTTATTAAGCCAATACAAAAGAAGCCCATAACATACAAATCACAGTCCCATCCCATCTATTGATCTCAGCATACAAAAATTGAAACACAACCATTGCTGTACATCTGGGGGAGTTCAATAATATCAGGAAACAAATCTTTTGTTGAAAAAATCTATCTTAACTTGTTATAAGGATTCATGGAAAACTAGATGTCCCTGAAGGAGCAGAGAAGGGACTGGATGGGATTAGTGGAAATAGATGAGTATTTTAAGAAATACAATTTACAATTTATTACAGAACTGGTAGTCCTGAGCGTACTACCATAATTGAGCCCAGAATTTATGTTGTTAAGTAAGAAATTTGTTAAGTGAGTTTTTCCTCATTTTATGACTTTACTTGCCACCTTTATTAAGTGAATCACTGCAGGTGTTAAATTAGTAACATGGTTGTTGAATGAATCTGGCTTCCCCATTGACTTTGCTTATCAGAAGGCTGCAAAAGATAATCACATGATCCCGGAACACTGCAATCATCATAAATATGAACCAGTTGTCAAGTATCTGAATGTAAATCATGTGACCATGGGGATGCTGCAGTAGTCATAAGTGTGAAAAATGTTCATAAGTCACTTGTTCAGTGCTGTTGTAAATTTAAACTGTCCCTAAATGAACTATTGTAAGTCAAGGACTACCTGTAATATATTTTCTCCCATGAGCTCTACAAAAATGATTTCCCAATAATCTTCAGGATTAGATTTTCCCACAATGTTAGCTTCTCATGAGAGTGTGGATCAAACATGAATCTTCTCTCCGACATATTCCAAATAGTGTTTCAAGTTTTAATGCAAGAGAAGCAATAAGACAGTGGCTAAAATAGTACTAAAATACTGTCAAGATATTATTAATCGCGCCGCCTCGCCTCGGCCGGGAGCCGCCTGGAGCGCCATTTCAAGTTTAAATTTAGCGCGCTTCGAGCGCGCTAAATTTAAACT
>JANHJO010004976.1:16335-27462 GCA_032468235.1 Pseudoxyrhopus heterurus | reverse complement strand
AATGTATTTGCCTGCTCCTGACAGTTGGAGCTAATGGTGCAAAAATGAAGTACAGGAATAACGGGGTGGGTGAATGCTTATAGAAGGAAGTTGGCATAAAGACTATCCTACCCTTTCCTTTTCAAGGGATTTTTTTTTAATAGTAGAGAATATTGCATCAGACCTACTTAGAGAAAGGAAATAACCAAGAATGCTCTTCTGCTCAGATAGCCTCTTTTTAACCATGAATGAATACTCACCATGACCACAGGGCAAATCCTTCAAACAATGGCTTCACAATACCTGAAAGTATATATGAAGCACCTCTTATCAAATTGTTAATGCAGCTATTCCTTATTCTGGGATCATGTGGCTGCTTCATAAAGGGCTTCCAGCTATCTCTAAATATATGAACCACTGTGAGAAACAAGCAAACCAATACAATCACAACAGGCAGTTCATGTCATTGGGAGTGAGTCAACATACTGATATTGATTATACCCTGAATTACTTTAAGAATAGTATAAGAGCCCTACTTTATCAAGCCAAAATCCAAGATTTTGCCTTGTGGGTGGCTACCAGCTGTCAGTGGAAAGGCCCTCAGCATGAAAGGCCTTTTCTCGTTCCCAACTGTTACCAATATACCGTACCTCTTTCACTGGTGTTGATACTAGTTATCTAAGTATTTTAATTAATCCTAACCACCTTCCCTTTAAAAGGAAATAGACACTTCCTAAAAACATCAATACACTACTATTTATAATTCCCCTCCCCCCCCCATATGGCTGCTTATAATGTTTTGCGGGTAAGCGGCTGATGGATTGTGATGGAGTGCAAAATGAATTAGCTTATCTGAGAGGAAATTATAATTGACTTGATGAGTGTCAAATTCAGGCCTAGAATAGCAATAGCACTTAGACTTATTATACCACTTTACAGTGCTTTACAGCCCTTTCTAAGGAGTTTACAGTCAGCATATTGCCCCCCCCCCCAACAATTTGGGTCCTCATTTTATCCTCCTTGGAAAGATGGAAGTCTGAGTCAACCTTGAGCCGCTGAGATCTGAACTGCCCAATTGCAGGCAGCCAGCAGGCAGCAGAAGTAGCCTGCAGTACTGCACTCTAACCACTGCACCACCGTGGCTCTTGGAATGAAACACCAAATAAAGGAAGTAGGAAATAGTCTGAAGAACCTCAAAGAATAAGCAAAATATTACAGTGTGCAGAATGGATAGACTATCATTAAAGATAAAGGGGAAGGAAGATTCTAAATATTATAAAATGTGGGAGAAATTTTATAAATGGTTAAGAAGCAAATATGGAGAACAGAGATCCATGTCAACATAAAAGTAAATGGAAATTGAACATGTATATGTATATGTAAATGAAAAGTTAAATGTAATACGGTTACGGCAAAAATATTAAGCGTTACTGTGAGTTTGCAACCTTAATTGTAAATAGAATTTTACATTTTATGTCTTTTTTTCTATTTTTGTATGTGTTATTTTTCTGCGTTTTTCTTTTTTGTATATTTTAAAGAATTAATATTTTTTTAAAAAAAAAAAAGGAAATAGTCTTAGAGGTCATATGCCATTTTAGCAAAAACTCAAAGCCAGACTAAGTACTGTATTAATAGTGCCTATTTACACGAGCATGGGTGACCTTAGACCACACATTAGCTAAAAGCAGTGAGTGCCTTAGGCCAGGTCTAGCCTGCTTGTTTACAAAAGCCCTTTTCATGAGGTCATCTTCTCTGAAACGGAACACAAAATCACCACCACCAGTCAGTCAGTTGGTAAAAATTATAGTTATTCATTCAAGAAAAACACAGCATGCCTACCCTACTCCACTACATCTTCAGTAAAAGATACACATATATACATAAATGAAGTAGAAATATATGTATGAAGCCTTCTCTGGAATTGTATTTTCAGATACAGTTAGGATATCAGTCATGTAAACCATTTGTGTAAACTGAAATATGTTTGTACTTCAGCTTCAAATTTTCCCTGGAGGAAAGATTAGAAAAACATGGATGGGCTTCTGTCTCTTTCAGCATCTTTGAAACAGGGCATTTTAAAAAGGGAAGATTCCTACAACCTTCTGAATGTCGATATTTCATGCTGTAACAAGTGAACCATCATAAAACAATCCAAATTCTTGATCTTCTCCAGATAAAGATAATGCTTCCTCTGAAGTGAGACTTTCTGTCCAATATTCTAGCCTTGGCTTTAAATAATAGATGGCAAAAAAAAAGCTTCACAACTTAAATAGAGATTTGAACACTGGTGAATTCCCAGAAACTCAACAGAAAACCCACCCACTTTTTTCTTGTGTTAACTGATCGGTTTTTCAGTGGATAGTAGAGAGCAAAGGATTGCTCCTTTACAACTAAATATCATGGAGAAATGCTGTTCTTCAGCAGGTTCCAGGAGAGATGAGATAAGCTTCCAGCTTTCCCAGTGACCTTGCTTGAAATTCCCAGTTTCCTTGAAGAGTTCTATCTTACAGTGGTGTCTTTGCTCTTACAATTGGTCAGTTCTCCATTTGTTTTAAAAAAATCAATACCATTTTTCCTTGATTGATTATCAAGCATCATCTAAAAATTATGTCTAAAAAACCCCATTTCTTTCTAAAATTAATGTCCATGTGTCAAAGCATGATATTATTATTGGAACACGACCAGGAATTATAGTTAAATCAATACACTACTTTTCAAATAAATCAGTCCTGGATCAAGAGATCAAGAAAATAATCTGAATATGAATGACATTAATAAAAACATGTATTATTGTTTGGTTAAATTTAACGGTCCCCATAACAAATCGATGTAAGTTGTTATACAGATGTATTATATATGTTGACAGTTAAATAATTCTGACAGCACCTTCTAAGAAAGATGGTGCATTGTATTGGGTATTGATTTGGTGGGATCGTGTCAATCGCAAATGACTTTTTTTTATGCCCACCTAACAATATTTTTACTGGAGCAAAATTTCAAGAGAAAGTGAATCTCTTTAATTAACTTGGTAAAAGTAGAAGTCCTTTGGGAAATATGTTTTTAATGGCTTCCTCTGAGCAATGCAATACTTGCATTAGATGTCTGGGGCTCTGAGGCAGACAAATAAATACCTCCAATTTGTCTATCTGAATAATTGAAGCACATGAAAACAACAAAGGATGGGCTGCTCATCTACTGAGCATCCTGTTTGACCATCTTCTCTGAGCATCCTAAATGGTACCCGACTAATCCAAATAATGCATGAAGATTCCTACCATAATTTTCAGGTAGGACATAGTTTTAGAGAAAGTAAGGCCGGGCATCATCATCATTATCATCATCATCGTTGTTGTTATTTTACTGACCTGCATGCAGGGCCCTATCTGAGAAACAGACAGAATGAAAGAATTATAGAGCATAGAGCAGAAGCCTCACTGGGATAACATGGCAGATCTTAACTGAGATTAGTCCACCTGGGCAGTGCCACAAACTATTCATGTAGTAATAGAAATCTGGATTAATTGGAAAATCTAGTTAGAAACAGCTGCATTAGCAAACTATTTTCACTAAGTCATATGACATCAATCTGGATCAAAGTGATCTATTTCATGACTCTAAAGCATACTACATATTGGAGAATGCATCCATATAGGATTCAAAATAATCTTTATTCTGCCCCCATTTATGTGTCTTATTGTTTTCAGAGTGCAGAGAATATACACAAAAAAAGTTGGATGTTGTCTTGAAATCAAATAAGAAATAGAATTAAAAAGAACAACCTCCAGAGTATCTTTTCATCTGGGTGACCTTCAGACAAACTATACTGTAACTACCATTAACTGTTGATAACATGAATCAGCATATTTTCAATCCAGCAGATACCCTCCAGATGCATTCAGACATCTGAGGTGTGCATGCACAAGTATTCGCAGAGCATCCCATAACGATGGTGTGGTCTCAATCTGGTTTCAAAAAAAGGAAGAGGAAAAGTTCATGGGCTGCCATAAAGAGAGAGGTGGCAACTCTTCTTCCCAGCAACTGAGTTCTTTGAAATAGTTTTGCAAGGACGGGAAAGAAAACGACATCTTTCCCTCATACTCCCAATGATTTTATTTCAAATCCCTTTTTCCAAATGTCATTTCATAGGAGGGATCCAGTGACCAGTTCTCTGTCAATCAGTTCGTCAAACACTGATAGCTGGCCAGCAGGAAAAGTGGACAGTGCACTTTCCTACTGACCACCTACTCAGAGTAATGAGTTGCTTGGAAGGCAACTGGTTGCTGGTTCTTGTTGGTGATAGCAGAGAAAAACTACACTTAATCCCTGCTGGTCAGCTGATCACACCAGTAAGAACCATGGGCAGGGCTCCTTGGTATACTTATTGCTTTATTCTGTCTTTTTTCTGCAGTCAGATATTGTATATGTGCATTTACATGTAATGTAGAGATAACTTCAAGCAGTTCGATTCTCACTGGCTCAAGGTTGACTCAACCTTCCATCCTTCTGAGGTAGGTAAAATGAGAACCCAGATCGTTGGTGGCAAGATTAAATATATAAGTCTAAGTGTTGTTGCTATTGCTATGTAGGCTATAGGTTTTCTGTCTGATCATAGTGCCTGGGAATGGTGATAATTGTACCCCCATATGAATAGAAGGTTCCAGACTGGAAAAATCTAGTCTAGACTGTACAAAATAACCTTCTATATTTGCTTTCACTGAAGGACATTTCACTTCCATAACAAGGAAGCTAAATATTGCTAATGCTTAATTTTTAATTGTTCTTTTTAAATTTTAAATAGTTCTGCCATTTTTATGGAATAAAGAACTGCTTTCTTTTCTTGATACAGTAGCATAAAATGAGTCCTGTTGTGTTGCTTCTGAGGATGCCATCAACCGAAGGAACTGAAGGGGGATTCAGATGAAGGACTACTGGCATCTCTGCCCAGCATCGCAAAAGCTTCTTGCTCTATTTTTATTTTCTTGAACCTAGAATAGTTTTTCTTTTCCTGAGCTGGGTTTTTTATTTCACCTTCAAATCTCATCTCATCACCTCTCTCTCCATGAAGATGGCTGGAGAAAACCATACACAGGTGACAGAGTTCATTTTCTTGGGGTTCACAGACAATCCGTATCTAGAAATTGTCCTCTTTGTGGTGTTCCTGACCATTTACTTGGCCAACGTGATAGGAAACGTGGGCATGATTCTCCTGATTCTACTTGATGGACAGCTCCACAGCCCCATGTATTTTTTCCTTTGCCACCTTTCTTTGGTGGACCTTGGTTATTCAACAGCCATTGCCCCACGTATGCTGGCTGACTTCTTGCGACAACATAAAGTCATCTCCTTCTCCAGCTGTGCCACACAGTTTGCCTTTTTTGTGGGCTTTGTGGATGCTGAGTGTTATGTCTTGGCAGCCATGGCTTATGACCGCTATGTGGCCATTTGTCGCCCTCTCCATTACAGCACAATCATGTCAAAACAAGTCTGTTTGGTGTTAGTGGCTGGTTCCTACGTAATAGGTCTTATAAGCTTGGCATCACACACTAGTCTGACTTTCAGCTTAGATTACTGTGGTTCTAATGTCATCAATCATTTCTTCTGTGAGATTCCTCCACTCCTGGCATTGTCTTGCTCTGACACTTATGTCAGCGAGATCCTCCTCTTCAGCCTTTGTGGATTCATTGAATTCAGCACCCTCCTCATCATCCTCATTTCTTATGTCTTCATCTTTGCTGCCATCTTGAGAATCCGCTCTGCTGAAGGCAGGCTCAAAGCCTTCTCTACCTGTGCTTCTCACCTCACTGGGGTCACACTCTTTTATGGGACAGTGATGTTTATGTATTTGCGGCCGCCATCCAGCTACTCCTTAGATCAGGATAAGTGGGCCTCTGTGTTCTACACTGTTGTCATCCCTATGCTGAACCCCTTGATTTATAGCCTAAGAAACAGAGATGTGAAGGAAGCATTTAGAAGAATTATCAGCAAGAAATTTTTATTCCATAAATAATCATCTCTCAGTTATAAGATGCTAAATTAAAAAATGTCACGGTGCTTGCTGTATGTAAGGTTCTATGTAGGTATCTACAATTTTCTAGTTGAAAGCAAATGATAGGGTTTTTTTCACCATGATAATCAAGCATTTGATGTAAGAACACTTGGCTTCATAATGTGGTTTCTAAGAGTAACGTTAGACTTAAAACAATAAATTTATCCCCTGTTATTTTTGCTATTAAATATATGTATATTTCACTCTAGTCAAAACAACAACCTCCAAATAAGAATTAATTGCGACTGATTTTCAAATGCTTTACCTTTGAAAAAGAACAAATTTATTCTGCTTTCATTTTAAAGTTGAATAAGGGGCTATGTAAACAATTGTTTCAAGGCTAGTAGATAATATATTATCACGTGGTATCCAAGTACAATATTAAGGACAGGTTAGTCATGCTTACCTCCTACTGAAATTAATATATGGTTAATTACAATTATATACAAAATAACTGTATGATGACACATCCCCTTTGCAGCATATTTATTCCCCAAAGAGGTTATTTGTAACAGTCTTCACTTCCATGAATCCAGAAACCTCAAGAAAGTGAATAAAAAGAAAGTCTGAAAAAAATTCCAGGTCTTGGTGACAGAGTGTGCCAAGAAGAAAAGGAAAATTGACTAATTTTACTCTCCTGTTTTGTTTAGAAATGCAAAGCCCTCCAGCCAGAATTTCCCTTACAGAAGGTAATGTTCAGGAGCTGGGGGAAATAGAGCCACAATATCTAAAAATATTAAAAAACAAACAAAGAATAAAAATTAACTTTGCCAGAGCTGAGTATGAAGCAGATCAAATCAGCTTTCCAACCCTACTTACCGTACATTGTGGGGACAAAGACCTACAGCTGCTTTCAAACTAGGGCAGTATTTATTTTATTTATTTTATTTATTTTAATAAAATTTCTATACCGCCCTCTCCCGAAGGACTCAGGGCGGTTTACAATAATTAAAAACACATAATAAAATATAAAAAGGGTACAGTAGGTACCCTTACTGATTACAGAACATCATCAGCCCTTGAAAATAGGATGCTGATAGTAAGGAAATAGAAGTTGCTAATCAATGGTTGATCTAGGTTCAACTCCAGGCAAATCTTATCTCATAAGTTGTGTTATCCTGATGTTCAGTTGACTCCCAGAATGAAGGGAGATCATGTATTGGGGTTGATTCTTGTGTTGTATTTGCTATGGCATGAGGACAACCCACTAGCCATTTTCAGAGGACATGTCATTACAAGATGTTCTGCATCTCATTGTACAGTAATACACACATTTTAGATTTAGAGCTGAACTGGAGATTTGAAAAGCTTTTGCACATGCACACTTTTTCTGAACACAAAGTCCCGATTGGATCCATTCAGTTCATAAAATCCATTTGGAAATTTGATTCAAATTAAGACTGATTCACACATCTCTAATTACACTTTTCATGGGAACCTCACCAAAGTAATTAATGATCATATGGCTATTGTTGTAGGGAAAATACTGGTAGGAAGAGGAAGGGGTATTAGGTATGTTCACCACTTTGAGTTATGTGTAAAAAATAATAAAGATGGAATAAAGATCAAATAATAACTAAATAAATAAATAAAATCTGTATCTGAGGAATACTGTGACTTTTTTTAAATGTATATTTTATAAATATGAAATCTTATGCAATAATCAATCACTGCATTACATGCAAGTTTATGAACATGAAGAGGATGCCAGAGCTATAAGTTTTACCCTGGTTATTCTGATTTTCTTTTTAGATTATTTTACCAGGATAAATATATAAATCATACATAAATTGTATGAATATGTGTGTTAATGAGTCAAAGTGTACCAAAAGTAAGGCTCTGTAAGCCAACAGACATTCTAAAGGAGACATCACATTAGAATTTAAAAACATCATAGAAAATGTTACTATACTTAAGAATATTACTATACTTAAAATGTTACTATACTTAAGAATATTCTTGCATCAAATGAATAAATGGTTAGGGAAAAAATGGCAAGCAATTAGAACTTTTAATGAAATTTATAAAGAGAATAGATAAAATTAAAAATGGAAAAAATATATAAAACTACAAATAGAAAAAAATATCTAATAAAGAATGGATTTAGGGAATAGGTTCTCAAGTCTATTTTCTCATCAGTTATTTTTTACTGATTTGTCTGTTCATATAATAGCTAACCTTTAATCACGGCATAGCTTTGAAGTTATCTCCAATTAAAGAGGTCCCTTGGATGGTATTCTTGAGAGACAACATAATCTTCTAAATAAATATCCCTCAGCATTTTCCAGACAGCATTTTTAATATAATTGTGTCCATGTAGAATTATTTTTCCTGAACTTCATTTGACAAATTAGTTCTGGGTTCAGGAAGCATTTATATAATTCCAGAATCTACAAGCACAATTGCTGCAATCGATGTATCAAAAGTACATCAAAAGTCAAAACTGCTTTTTCTTGAAGACTGTTCTCCAAATAGCTTGATTCTAAACAGGGCAGAAAGAAGGAAAAGCAACCTATCCTCACACTTCCTTATATGACTACAGGTTTGTAAGAGGAGTGAATATTAAATGCTATTAGTTAACAAATGAAATTTAAAAAAGAAAATAGATATTTTATAAGTCTGTGAAATTAAGACAAAGAAAAGGGATGTAATATGTCTGAGGAAGCATAGAAGTATTGTAGAATAAAGTTGAAATTCATATGGATAGAAGTGAAAAGAAGGCTAAACGAGGAATCACTTCTAATCAAAATAACAGAAAATAAAATGATTTTCATACAGTCATACAATTTTCATATAACGTCATACAATGATTTTGGGTGAAATAGAAGTGAGTGAAGACTGGAAGGAGTACTTTAGACATTTGAATAGGAAAGATAATCATATATTAAAGAGTGGAACTGAAACACTTTATATAAACATTGCTGTCTGAGAACTATAGATGAAAAAGAAGTCATAAATGGTGTAAGGATGATCTAACTAGAGAATATCCAGTGATGGACTTTGGCTTACTTATGGAGTGGCTGAGTGACTACTTTATTGTGTATGCGAAGACTGCACCTGTTCCTGATAACTGGAAGAACATTTCTTCCCTATTCAAAGAGCAAAGTTGCACAAGTGAAAGCAAACAACTACTTGGATATTAGTTTGTTTGTTTGTCAGGGTTCTGATTGTATGGGTGCAAAAGATGGCCATGAGCAAATTTGGACCATGAACAAATTTGGAAAGAATGCTGCAGGTTTATGTACAAGAAAGAGTGTTTAAACTACATCAGTGAGTACTATACAAAGGTAAAAAAGGAAGTGTAATGTAGGTTTGTTATTTAAGCAAACCATAAGATAAAGTTAATAGACCTTGAGTAAGAAATATTTTGAGTCAATATGGAGTTGAAAAGTGATTGCTTAATAAGAGCAGTATTATGATGGAAGAAAAGGGAAGGGAACCATGCATGAGAATTAATGAACTGTTTAGCAAATTTTTCAACACTGAGCAGAGAGTACAGAGTACAGAGCCAGTTTGGTATAGTGCAGTGATGTGAAAACTTTTTCGGTTCGTGTGCCAAATTGCTTGTGTGCATGCGCGCCCGCGTGCCCCCCACCCACAATGCAATGTGTAGCCCCCCCATGCATGCATGTGCAACCCCCCTGCACATATGCACATGACCCCCGGGATTCCTAGCCCAAAAAAGAGCCAAAAACAGCTGTTTTTTGGGGGGGTTGGGCTAGAAACCCAGGGGTCACGCATGCATGCGCAGTGGAGCTGGGCTGGGTGATGGCTGGCATGCTGGGCGACATGGCTCCACGTGCCACTTTGGACATGCGTTCCATAGGTTCAACATCACTGGTATAGTGGTTGGGGACCAGGCTAGAAACTGGGAAACCATGAGTTTTAGTCCTGTCTTAAGATGAAGCCAGCTGGGTGATTTGGGGCCAGTCCCTTTCTCTTAGTCCTTAGGAACGAGACACAGGCAAACTACTTCTGAAAATCCTGCCAAGAAAACTGCAGGAACTTGTTCAAGTAGTTATCAGAAGTCAAAACTGACTTGAAAAGACTCCACCCCCCAAAACATATCACATATATTCAGAGGCACAAGTACGATAAAGATTTTTTATATCCCTGGATTGATTAACTAATCAACTGACAGGTGTATAGGTAGTGTTAGAGATGTTAGTTGGGGATATGAATGTATAGTTTTCTATGCACGTTATTGCCTGAGGACTCCCAATGATTTGCAGCAAATGTTATGTTCATGTTCGTGCTCATGGTATGAGCCATGGTGGTGCAGAGCCTAGAGTGCAGTATTTGGAGGCTAATTCTGCTGACTGCCAGCTACCTGAAATTTGGCAGTTCAAATCTCACCAGGTTTAAGGTTGACTCAGCCTTCCATCCTTCTGAGGTAAAATGAGGACCCAAATTGTTGGGGGCGAATATGCTGACTCTGTAAACCGCTTAGAGAGGGCTGTAAAGCACTGTAAAGCGGCAGAGAAGTCTAAGTGCGATTGCTATTGCTATATACGGTTCTTATCAAGTCCATCTAATTCAGCTCTTGAGCTGATAATTTGAATTCCTTCAAATCAGCTTGTCCAATCAAACTAATGATTGATCTTGGACCTTAGATGGTTCAGTTGCTCAGAGACAGCATGTGCTGACAAGAAATTGAGAGGAGAGCTTGCTTCATTCTCAATCCCTTGATCCAGGAGACTCGCCATGATACCTGTGAGCCCGAACTCTACAGAAACCTTTAGAGACGCCTCTTATTCCCTTCGCCTGACATTTTCAAGATGCTTTTAGGAACAAAAAAAAGATTGAGAAAAGAATGTGTGACAAAACAAAGCATCATTAGATGAAAATTGATTTTGTCCTGAATGAAATGAGGGAACATAAATGAGGTCTCAGAAACTCTAAAAGTGATGTATATGATTGATTTGATTGTGGAATTGTCTTTGAATGAAATCTAAAATGAGGATTGTAATTAGTGAAAAGGAAGATGAAGATTAATAAATACTATTAGTGGGAATTCAAAGAAGGGAAAGATATTATGTGATTAACTTGGTTTGATTAGAAATGAAATGGTTTATTATGGAAAACTTAAATTGGAGGAATGT
>JANHJO010004972.1:62802-75237 GCA_032468235.1 Pseudoxyrhopus heterurus | reverse complement strand
CCCCCCGGGGCGGGGGGGGGGGGGGGGGGGGGGGGGGGCCAGCCTACACGCCCGTGCCGGTGGGCTGAATCCCACCACTGGTTTTTTCCCTTTTCTATTACTTGTCTATTTTGACTCCACCAGTTTTGGCCTGCAGGCAAATGGTATTTCTTGCAGATCTTCCAGTGCACCATAGTTGCTATTTTGTCATGCTGTTTAGTCAGTCTATGCAATCTTCTTCTGTCTGTGCATTTCAATTCCACCAATGTTTGTGGTTTTACCCTGATTTATTGCTACTATAACATACTTCTCTAGGGCAAATTCCATTGCTACATCACTGCTAAAAATTCTTATGGTATTTGTTAATGACGGGATTTTTATTTCCAATTTTTCATAAAGCTTTAGATCATACTTATAAAGCAAATGTGAGATTTTATTAGCTTTTTTGCTGTTTTCTTACCAAAATTGCTTTCTTCAGAATCACTGAAAGTGGGATCATAGCAATGACAAATAATAAGAATGATAACGAGTCACTGTAAAAGATGCCTTTCCTAATTTTGACAAGCCCATATTTTTCATTTCTACCAATTCTTCCCCTAATTCATTATTTTTCTACAAACATTCTAATATTTTTACTGACACCACTTGTTTCCATACATTTGATGATCCATCTATGTGGTAATGAATCAAATCAAATACTCATAAGAACTGGCAATCAAACCTCAATAGCAATGCATTGAAGAAATATATAAACAAGAACATCTAGCTTCCTTCAAGTGGGATCAGAAATCACCCTGATTAGATTAAAAAACAGATTTTTAAAGCTTTTCTAACAGTCATCAGAAACTGGGCCAAATGGATATTGAGGGGAATGATATTCCAAAGTGTATAAAAAGTAGGTCAGCCACGATCAGGCAGTCAATCTTCCACTACCTTCCTTCCCAACAGGAATCAAATAACCTCAAACAGGACCTCTGGGCCTTTTTAATTTAATTTTATTCATGGGTCAATTTGAATAAATTTATTTCTAGTTTTAGAAGGCTAGTCTACTACAGGTATTGTTTATTTATTTTTTGCTGTGTTACAAGATTATTTTTTATTTATTTCTGCAATTTCTATGCTAAGCGTTGTTAGACTGGTAGAAACCCACCCCTGACCTCAGGGGTATCTGCAGGAAGGGGTCACAAAGTCAAGATGGCAACTATAACTGTGTGGTCAAAACCCTATCCTTTCTTATGTGCATCTATACAGTTGTGGTCACCATCTTGATTTTGGACTCCTTTCCTGTGGACAGCCCTGCCTTATTACAAAAATGCTACTGTGATCTTCCAGCCATCATATGGTGCCTGTCACCCTATGTTTATCTTGGCTTTTTTTCCTGGGCAAGTTGGCATCTGCCATTTTTATGTATTTTCTAAGAATGCCATACGGAGCCCACATTTGTTGAAAATAAATATGGTTTTTCAGGTTGATGCTTTCTTCAGAATCATGCTGACTTCTTATTTTTTTTTAATTAAATGGGTGTTTACAGAAATGGTTGGTGTTCCCTTGGTGTTAGGGATTTTGAAGTTATGAATTAAGCAAGAGGCGAAGCCTAAGGAATTGGAAGTGATTGTATCTCAAATGAAGCTTTTGTTGTACAATTGTCCTGCTACAAAATACAGGATTTTACAAACAGAACCAAATATTGTAATCTGGTATTTGGAAATGTCTTGTCTTTTCTTTTATCTATTTTGTCTTTTTTTTCCTTTATGCAAAAATGAATATATTCACAGTGCCTATTAATTGATAATTTTAGAACCATCTTTAATGTAGATTTTGCTCAGGCTTTCACATTATGGTTCCCACATATTTATTATTAAACATTTATAATCTGGCTTGCTTAATACACACTGTTACAGGATTGTCTGGTGGCACTCCTGTTCTTGGCTTTTAAATAAACCACATTAAATTCATATTACAGATAAAATTGAAAGCAGGATACAAAATATAATATCTTTAATATAGTCATTTCAGAAATGAGCTTGAGAGAAAGAGCTGCTTTTGCTACAATTTATCGTTTTTCTTTCCGGCCCATATACTTTTCATTGCGATTTTATTTTTTAATTCCTCTGAATTCCCAACAAACAAATCACAACAAATGGTAACAATAGCATACATAAAACCTGCACGCACATTAAACACGTTAAGCCCAACATAAACCCCCATGAGTAGTATATAGGGAAACATACATGAAATCCATAAATTTTGCTTCTTCAAAATTTTAATCATTTTTTCTTATGCAACAAGATTTTCTACTTAGCATACGTTGCCATGTAAGAGGCAACTATGAAAAACATATCGCTGAATTATTTTCTTTTTATTTGATTTATTAATAATAAATGAATATTTGAAGCATTTATTTCTTTTACTATCAAATGAACTATAAACTGAAACCTAAAGAATGTGCTTCACAATAAACAGAACCTTAAAATACCTTGATATCTGGTGATAATTCTGGGGATGCCAAATATCTAATTTACTTACACAGGTAATCCTTGTTTTACAACCAGCATTTAGCAACCTTTTGAAGTTACAACTGCATTGAAAAAACTGCACCACTGGTCCACCCACTTACAACCATCCCTACGGTCATATGAACAAAATGTGGGCGCTTGGCAACCATTTTGTATTTATGACAATTGTAGCATCCCAGGTCATGTGATCACCATTTGTGACTTTCTCAGCTGGACAAGCAAAGTCAAGGGAAGAAGCTGAATTTGCTTAACAAATCTGCGATTCACTTAACAACTGCAGTGATTTGCTTACCAACTGTGGCAAAAAAAGATTGTAAAATCAGGCGCAACTCACCTTGCTTAGCAATGGAAATTCTGGTCCCAATTATGTTCATAAGTCAACTACCTGTATTAAAGTTCTACATACATGGGCCTGAATTAGATGTAACAATTAAATCATGGTTTGCCGTTAAACACAACATGAGATGAAAATGGAAAAATTGTTCATCTGGAAGAACCCAGTACTTGGACATTTAACACTTCAGACAGAAATTCAATAGATGCATCCTTTCTCAGAATTGAGATAGGAATGCTGCATCTGATAAATAAATGTCTGTATCAAGCAACAGCTGAAAGCATAACTCTTATTCAGATTACAAAAATGACAACTGTGTCTACCTGAATTTTGCTGATCTGTTTGTAAGCAAACGACACCACGACATACCACATACCACAAACAAATTGTAATTCAAAAGGGACACTGGTTTGTATTCACACTGTTTTTGTGGGAAAGTTTTTACTTTTGAACTGTTCGTTTGAGTCATCAAAACATTGTTCTCTTTTACCTTCCACTACCAAAGATTTTCAGGGAGAGGGGGAAAATATGGACAAAAGAAAATTAATTTGAATTTAGTAAAAGCAACAGCATTGGAGTGTTTGAATTTTTCCTCTGGTTTAAAAGTGTACACGGAATAGTTGCTCAAATCCAGCTGTATAATCTGGAATTTGGAGGGATGAGGAATGGGGTTTGCTTGTTACATTATTAAAATTAGACCTGCCATCCCACTCTCTATACTTATATATTTTGGTATAAGCTTGAATAATGGAACACAGTGAGCAAAGTGTCTTATCCCTTGGGGGAGGGTATCCTTTTTACTCCTTGCAAAGCCCAGGTTTATCTTTCTCCTGTTAAATCATGCCTATGTTTATGCATTTAAACTCAGCAGAAGATGCTACACAAAGAAGATACTAGGAGTATGTGTACAGAAACGCCTTTGCTACCACAGGGTAGTCATGTTGCTATAGAGAAACAAAATGCTGCAGCATCATAGTCGGCTTTATTTCAGAGGTTGCCCAAGAGATAAATTTATTTGGAATGGCTTTTTTGTTATTGTTGTTGCAGTGATGTTGGAATAATACCAGAATCCCTTTCCTGTTAAATAAAAAAAATATATGGATGGGTTATTTTTGAGAGGGGAATAGCATGTATTGCTAGAATATTTGGGCAGTGCCAGAGGCTGACTTGTTCAGCTACTTGTTTCTAAGCATGATAGCAAAACTCTAATGGAGTCTGAAGCCAGGATCTGTTAGCTTAATTTCGTACTGCCATCTGCTGTGAACACTCCCTCGTTTTGCCCCACCTACCTCCATCTGGCTTATTTCTTTATCATCTCCTAATAAACACAACAAAGAGGAACACCCAATTTCTCAAAAAAAGGTATTCAGAATCTCTTCCTTTAGAAGGGATCCTTTCTCATACGTTTTAGTATGTGGCCAGTATTAGACCATGCAGGCTGAGGAATTCTGGGAATTGAAGGCCACTCATTACCAAGCTGCCAAGGTTGCAGAACACTGTACTAGAATATAAGGGTCGCCATAAGTCTTACTTTAACAGAGAACAGGTCTCAGTTTTAGAAATCTATTCAGAGGACAGTCTTGTAGGATGTCCAGTCCAATTCCAGTTTATAAAGTAGGTTGACCAGGCCCATCAATGTACCAGGAACATTTAGCTTCTAAATCAGCAAATTGAACAGAGAGGTACATGCTATTGGTATATAAACCATTTTGTTTTGAAAGCGAAACTGTAAAATTTTCTGTTGCTAGGGCAAGATGGCTGTCTCAAGTGAGAAACCACACATTTTGAAAAATTCCCATATGCTCAAAACAACCATTCTGTATTTGAGTTGGTAATTTTTCACACAAAACAGAACATTTTGTAGGTCAGCATTCTAATTAATTCAAAACAAAATATTTTCCAGATCCCTAGCTTGTGCTTTATAATTGCAGTCTTTCCCTCCATAGTTAGATATGATGATTTCCAATGGTCATTAACTCTAAATATACATTTTATCTGTACAATTGTAAGAGACGGACTGGCAGAGCGAGGGGGCAGAGTAAAAAGAGAGATTAGTCTAAAATCCTTACGTAGCCACAAACAAATTTATTCCACACACACACACCTTGATTGCCATTAACCCTTATCTAACTATAGCCAGTTGCTGACCATTAGTTGAGAAGATTTCTGTGCGTAGGTTTTTAGCGATAAATCAATTAAATTGAACCTTCACATGTGGACTTAGTCTTTTGCATCTGACAACAATAGATTAGTACATACTATGCATTACCCTTTTATTCTGACACTGCATTTCATGACAATGAATCTTTCACAGAATTTGAGAAACACATTAGTTTCACACATGGAAGGGAGACAGTTAGGTTTTATTGTCACCCCATCGATGTATTTAAGAATTCCTTTTGCTAATGTCTTTATTCCTAAATACAGGACTCTGATGGACTTACAGTCTAATGGCATTTCCATTTTCCACAGTGTACTTCAACATCACTGCAGTTTTATTCATTGTTGTAGTGACAGTGTTATTGTTTCCTTTTACACCTCTTTCCATCACTAATACATTCTCTTTTGGTGGAAGAATGCAAGAAAGTATAGGAACATTTCTTTCTGCATGGGATTGAAAATGTCAACTTTAATTGGATTCCAGTCTGTCCATGAAGACACTACATAATTGCAATAGTTCAAATGAAAATTTACTGGACTCTCACGAGTAATAGGATTTATACATGAAATTCTCCACCTGTATGTCAGAGAGATGTTTACTCAAATGCTGGAGTATAAGTATGTACACTATATACTGTAAGTAGCTCAAGGTTGAACTATTGGGTCCTTGGTGCTCTCTGAGTTTGGTTATTAGCTTATAGATATCTCATTATCCAACTAGGTAACACTGATATATACAACACATATACATATATAGTTTTATTGTATTATTCTTTATGGCTTATAGAATTAGAAAGGAATGCTATCCAAGATCTGATTAAGTACAGACAGCAAGAAGGGGTTACTTCATTCTGTAACATTACCAATGCAAATGTTGGGATCCTTCATAAAATTTGTAAATAAGGAGATTACATGATTAAAAAAACAAGTTTCCTCCCCCAACAGCTTACAGTAATAGACATTATGTCTGGGATAATGTGCCAAAACCCATTTAAAAAATGAAAATTGCATGAGAACAAGTAGCTTCTGAGTTGGCCAATATGGAAAAACATTTTTATATACATTTTGCTTGCTTTACAATTCTGGTATTTCAGATTGTTTAGTATGTACTTGACTCACTACCACAAGTCATTTTGTTGCTGTGCAGATAAACTGATATTATTGTTTGTGCTTTCTTCAGCACTGTTCTGTTTTTATAGCAAATGGAGGTGGGCAGTTCCACTTGAGAGTTTTATATTTTGTGAAAATAGCTCTGGGGCTCTGTGTTCTTGAAATATTAGTAGTGATGGAGAATTGAATGGATGGATTCCAATTTAGTTGAGGTGTAATTAAAACAGCTCTAAAATTAGGATTTTGTTTTATTTGCTCTGTTCTGTGTTAAGGTTCTATAACTTAATTTCTTAATGGATCATCTTCAGAATGCATCTGAAAGTCTGGGGAGTGAAAAAAATAATAACTGTGTGGGCATGATTTATGTGAATTAATTTACAGGGAATTTATTTATAGCAGTTTCTTGGGCAGGAATTAAATTGGGGTTTTGTTCCGAGATGGTTCTGAATTGGAGAACAAGATTTATAATTATGCATCTGCTTATTATGTAAGAAGCAATACTTGGATACCAAATTATTAGACAAGGTTTCTGAATGGATGAGACAGAGATCTAATGCATCTAGAAATGCAAGGTGAGGGCAGGAGTTTATGACCTATTTCATGGCTAGGAATTTACTATAGAAAGATGTAGATTACAAAATACAAATGGAGCCCTCATTTTGCTGATGCTTAGACTCTTATACTCTGCTTATATATCTTGTATAACTATATACAATATTTCCTAGGTAGCCCTAAATTGGGGGTGAGATGAGTTTCCTGGTGACCAAAAGATACCATAACCAGAGGCTTGCGCTGAGAGCTGTTCCAATATAGATATAGAAGCAGTTGTTTCCTTGAACAGAAAAATGCAATTTAGGCAGCAAATGATACCAGAGATACATCAGAAAACCATCAGAATATCCTGGAACTATTTCTGATGTATTTAGAATGAATTTGAATGGATTGGCAGATAAAAGACTAGCTGTCTCCAAGTCTTCTATATCTAAAGACAGTGCTTTCCATTTTTTAATTAACTTTTGTAAATTTCAATAGCCAAATAAGCAAATATTTGTTCTAGTCTTTGGAGCAACAGGCAGTGGTCTGCCCTGTCTTTTATGTGGCAGGTCTTCAAGATTTTGAAGATACCTGTGTCTTCGCTTCTCCAGGCTAAATATCTATCTTTTCCAGCCAACCCTCAAGCACATTCTCAGGTCCTACAATACTTTGACTGCCATTCTCTGAGCATGTTTCAATATGCATTTTTAAAATATAGTACCTACACTCCAGTTGCAGCCTGACCAATGAAGAATCTAGAGTTCTGGATAAGATTTGGATCCTATGCCTCTATTGTTTTTATCTTAAAAGCAGCATTTTTGGTGCTAAAGGCAGAAAGGTCGGTCCAAAGGCAACACAGGAATCTGGAGATGCAGCATTGTAGTCCACACTCTCACATTCTTTCAAAAACCTGCTCCTAATTGGATTGTTTTGAGGAGTGACCAGAAATAATTCATAAAGACAGCATCAGTATGCTTGTAAAATAATCAATACTAATGCAGTACTTCTGGTAGCCAATAATTTTAAATGAAGTGAGAGTAGCTCAGTCACCCACTTTCCTAATGAATAGGATGTCTGATGAATAGGTTTAATACTGTAACCCTTTTGTATTGTATGTTAACTCATTTCAAGTCATTTGAAAGGCTCTTTTATACATTTTCTGAACCTGTAGAGAAGAGTTCTGTTTCAGACAGAATTTATGCCTATACACCCATGAATGTGTAATCTCCCTATGTAGGCCAAGACTCATCCTTTGTTGAATCTTAATTTGTGCAAGTTGCCAATGTTTGTACAATTTAATGTTTATTTAATTAATGATTAGTACAATCACAATGGATAGAATCATAGTGATTGGTTTCATATTGCACATTAAGGCACAATCAAACAAACCTCATACTAGTTTAGAGTGATGTGTCAATGCAATCTCAGCATATATATCAGAAATTGAAGTAGTATACTGGATCTTCAAAACTCCGAACATCCTATGTATTTATTGAATATATAAAAAAGTTTACGAATTTCTTTCAAAAAATTGAAGAAAGGGAAGTTCTGTTGGGCAGTCCTAGGTTGATTCTAGTTTCCAGCATTTAATATGTATCATTTCTCTGATATTGATGCTGAAAAGATATATTAGGACTTTTTCATGCTGTTATTATTCACTCTGCAAATTCTCAGAAAAACTTGAAAGTGATCTATCCTTTCTCTTAAATTCTGTCAACTTGAAATACTAAAAAATAAAAAAAGTTGCCTGAAAAGATAAAAAGCAAACTACTACAAATTTAGTTTTCCAGCTATTTCATTTATATGGCAGTTGAGCTGAAAATAAATCCAATGCTGTTGGAACATACTCTGAATAAGAGAGAGGTAAATCAGCTATGTACCCTTGTCCAAAATATCACATGTATGTGCCATGTTAGTAGCAAGAGTCAACTACTACAACTCTAGCAGGCTTCACCATTTAAAACCTGTGCCTTTTAGCAAATCTCCATGTTCTCAGAAATATTTAAAGAAGTTTGAGATAACTTCTTAATACAGAGTTTTATTAAGCTGCTTTTTGTTACAATATGCATCTTGAACACATTTCCATCCATCTAAAGGGAAATACACTAAGTAGTTTCCTATAGTTCTGTAGACATATCTCATTAGTTGAACAAAATTCAAATTTTGGAGTCAATTAATACTGTGTGTTATTACTGTTTTAAAGTAAGATGGAACAACTTTTTATTGGCATTTTTTTCTCTAATTCAGGTAGCACTTTAACTCAGAGGTAGAGGAAGAGCCAAGGTCATTTTTATATAGCAGAAAATGCAAAGATGTGTCTCTTGATATTAGGGCAACAGGTCTTCTTTTCTCAGTAGTTTTCCTCCGTACAAATACAAATATTGTTAAATTGGTTTCACTTTTCTCTTTTTTTTTAACTTATTGTCTCCATACTGCATTGCAGTGGGTAGGTTCTTGCCAAGTGTTCTCATTTGTCATGATGGTGGAGGCAATTTGTTCTCATTCCAAGATAACACCCCCTCCCCATTTTATTGCCAGAAAGAACGTTATGATATATACCCACATTATAGGCATTACAGCTTGAGAAAAATTTATTGTCATTGGCAGCCAAAATTATAAAGTTGAGACAGAGAGAGAGCAATTGCTGCAGCCAATGGTAAGCCAAAAGAAAATTAAAAAAGCACTCCCAAAGTACTCTTAGCATAGTTTGCAGCTATAAATAGGATAGCAAATGTGCGAAGGAGGATTTTATTTCGGCCTCAAAATAAATATAGATAGTCCTCAGTTAATGATGGTAATTGGAACTGGAAAGTCCCAGACTGGATGTAAACAGAGGACCCCTGCTTAGACCAGGGGTGTCAAATTCAATTTCATTGAGGGCCGCATCAGGGTTGTGTTTGACCTCAGGGGACCAAGGTGGGCGTGGCCAGGGTGGGCATGGCCAGCATGACATCACTCATGTCAGGGAGGAGCACCTGTGGTGGCCCGAGCTGTCTGCCAGAAAAAACAGGGTCCCAAGTTCTGTTTTCGGCTGTGATGGCCTCCTGCAACCCTCTGCCAGTGAAAACGGAGCTCGGGAGGGCTGCGTGCAGAGGCACTGTGGGCCAGTCGTTCACTGTTTCCAGGGTGGCCCTGCAGGCCAGATCTGGGCCCCGAGCCTTGAGTTTAACTCCCCTGGCTTAGACAATCACTAAAGATTGTCTTCAAAATATGCTTTATTTTGTCTAGTGGTTCATCACTATTGTCAGGGTAATGATTTAATAGCTGACCAGCTGCTGTAATACTGTAATGCTGTAATGATGATGCAATGGTAGTAATGAATCAGCAGGGTTATTTGACTGCTACCACTTTAAGAGGCTGTATTATAAGAGAGGCTGTGTTGAGGCATATCTCTCTGTGTGTGTGTGTGCTTCCGTGCTGTAGCTGCTGATTGATTGATTGACCTTTGCCTAGTACATTTATGTATATTCTTTTGTAGAGATAAACCACTATTCATTATTACAAACCTATTTACTGTATTTCCTCCTGAGTTGTCTCACCTAGTCACATTGTGCGCATGCTGACAACTATCTTGAGCTTGAAAAAAATCAGGGTGATATAAATATTTAGGATTTTATTTATTAAGCTTTTTGGGGATAATCAAAAGACAAAATTAGAAAAAACAGGCTCAGATCATATCACTGATTGTCAATTACTTTTTTTTTTTGCTTCTGTGGAAACATGTTGGGAATTAAGAGTTTTAAAGGTTTTCTGTTTTAAGAAGCTTTCACTTTTTTTTGCCTACAAGTTTTCAGAGAAGCAAAGTGTCTTACATTCACAGTCTACATATGGATCAGTGGAATGCTCAGAGCAGAAAGTCATATGGATCCCTGGCAAAGGGATGCCTGGCTTCTGGTTGAACATGAACAGTTTTCCTTCCCAAAATAAATATTCCCAGTTCCTTAAATCTATTTGATTTCCTTTTTAATCCTTTAATAATTTTCTTTATTCTTCATTTGAATCTGTTTCAATTTCTCTGAACCTTTCTTAAGAGTAATTAGAACTGGAAATTGTACTCAAGGTTGGGTCTGACCGATACAGAATTATTAGTTCCCATACTTTGGAAAATATAATCACCACAACGCAGCCTGAATGCATCATAAATGGCTGTCATTTGTCCCTTTGGAATGCACCATACAGATTGCTTACTCATACTCAATTTATAGTTGACTATTCCATCATATTTTTTCATAAATATTATAGTATACCATATTATCTCCATCTGTAGCACTCCAATATTATTTAGATGATCTCAGTAGTAAAATTGAGCAGCAAATAATCAGTGGCTCTTTAAGGATGAAAAAATAGTTTAAGCAATATAACCCCCATCCAAAGAAATGGAAAGCCTATATAACATGGATCTAAACCAGTGGCATTATTTTTCATTTTTTCACATGAAACTGTATTTCCATTTGGGAGGTCTTGTATAACTTTACAGGGCCAATTCTATGCTTACTTCTTCAATTTAGACACGGTCCTTTCCATATTCTGTAGATCTCATATACCACCTTTTCTCCAAAATGCCACAAAACCGTAAATGAGTTTGGCGTTTATTTGCAATCTGAGTCTGTTTGGGTACCTCTCCACAAGAAAAGCTAGAAAAATATTTTCTAGAAGCTGCATGGGAAAGAGTTGTCCATCAGTGAGAATTTCTGTTATGTCCTACCTTCCAGCTCCTGAGATACTTTTCCTCCAGTAACTAAGATGCCTTGGTGCCATCTTCTGCCTTGACTCATCAATCTGAAGGTTGACTATGCTGCACTCAATTGCTATTTCTGTTTTCTAGTCACTGCCATTGAATAGCAAATGTGAGATCACACAAGAAAGACAGAGTAGAACCAGAACAATAGTTGGAATGCTCTGCTACTGGTTAACTTTAGGAAAGGAAGAAAATACTGGTGAACTCAAGAGGATCCTTGGTAGCTGAAATATAAACATACTCATGCAATGGCATGAATGCATTTGCAAGGGTATGGAGAAGAGAAAAGTGGATGTTGATTTTGTGGAAGTGTCCTCCTGTATAGAAGCATGCTTCATGATCCAGACAGGTCCCTTCAGCAATACTACAGCAATTCATCATCTTTCCCTCCCTCTACTGTAGGCATAGTTATTATCCAAACAAAAACAGAACAGTGAAAAACTAGATAGATGTAAAGCCTCCTTCTACCAGAGAAAAGTTTTGATGTAGCAAAAATATTCCCTTGAATCCATTTGAGTTTATTTATGAGTTACTCCTGCCTTCTACAGTTCCTGGCACAATCACTTTCTCCCCTGATATTCCCTAGTTATCTGGTATAGACATTGGGGAGATATAGTTTGGCTGCAGACAGAATCAGCAAAGATCACCTTGACTTCAGCTCATGCAGAACTCTCTATGTCCAGCTTCTCCCAGTGAATGAAAGTGTCCTTTTGTTCACAAAGGCTTTGATTAGATGCATGATTACAAGATATTCCTAGCAGTTATTGTTAGAACACTGAGATCTCATAAAGAGAGTGATTGGCACTGTTTCCTTGCAGAATAGTATGGAGCAGGGGTAGAAAGTTTGTGCCACTTCTCAGTGCCTGCCAATTCCTGAAATGTACTTTAGAATAGAATGAGCTGGAAGGGACCTGCAGGGGTGGGCTGCTACGGGTTCACATGGATTTGGGCGATCCTCTAGCTAAGAATCTGCCCAGTTTGGCAAACACATACAGTACAGACCAAAAGTTTGGACACACCTTCTCATTCAAAGAGTTTTCGTTATTTCCATGACTATGAACATT
>JANHJO010004972.1:46168-62702 GCA_032468235.1 Pseudoxyrhopus heterurus | reverse complement strand
GTAAGGAAATTCGATCACATTCTCTCTGTCTCTGGAAAAATACACAAATAAACCTTGCATTGCAAAAGGAGTGACTGTCAGGCTGTAGATCACCATGTGCACTTCAGAGAAGCATCATCCCAAGCAGCAGCACACTCACACAGGAATGTATATGCATCCTGCAATCGGTCCAAAAGTGGCCAGAAAATATAGTCCCTGGGTGCCCCCGAAGATGCTTGGCAGGCAAAGTATGGGACGAAACTCCCCCCCCCCCATCACCAAGGCCGATATCTGCTGAATCCTTGCAAAACTGGGCAAGGTTGATGCCTGATGCCTCTACTGCCCCCCACGGCCCCAGCCATCACTACCCAGGAAAGGCACAGGAAAAGAAAGAAAGAAAGCAAAAAACATAGCTCTCACCAGGACAAAAGAGCTGAAATTGGGGAAGGCACAGGCAACAGAAAGTGGTGCATTTCAAAAGCGGCAGCTTGCATCCGGATGTGCTGAACAGCATCCTGCTGTGAGACCTGAGCCATGACTCTCCACTCTCCAACTTGCCAATGGGGATGCTTCTGCTGGGCCATTTCCCTCTCCTGCTGTGCTCAGCACTCGGCAGAGGAGGGGAGCACTTCCCCATGCTGCCCCTTCTTTCTCTTGGCCCCACCGACAAGGGAGAAGGAAGGCCAGGCTTGGGGGATAGCCCCCACCCCACAAGATCCACCCCCACCATTCTCTCCCAGCCCTCTTTGCTGGCAGCAACAGCAAATGTACCGTGATGAAGGTGGAATGCTGTTGCCATGCAAAGGCAAGTGAAGGGGCACTTTGCTCCTGCATTAAGGATCCAGCCATGCCACTGCCATGACAGGGCGATGACTCTTTCATCCCTTGCTGCGACAGGGTGACAGGGAGCCACAGCAGAGGCCCAAAGAGCCACATGCGGCTCTGGGACTACAGGTTGCCAATCCCCGCCCTATACCATTCCAGACAATTAGTTATCAAGTCTTTTTTTAAATGCTTTCAATGATGGAGCACCCACCCAACTTCTGAAGGAAAGCCAGTTAATTGTTCTCACTATTAGGAAAATTTTCCTTAGTTCTAGGATGGTTCTCTCCTTGATTAGTTTCCATCCATTGTTATTTGTCTTGCATTCTGGTACTTTGAAAAATAGGTTGACCTCCTCTTCTTTGTGGCAGCCCCTCAAATATTGAAACATTGCTATCATGTCACCCAGTCCTTCTTTTCACTAGACTAGACAAACCCTCCCAGAGTCCTTAGGGAGTTGGGCGACCTGTAAATTGAATAAATAATAATAATAACCCAATTCCTGCCACTGTTCTTCATATGTTTTACCTCCAGCCCCCTAATCATCATTATTCTTTTCTGCACTCTTTTCAGAGTCTACATTTTTTATAATATGGTGACTAAAAGATGTTGCATTGTTATAAATGTGGCCTTACTAAGGCTTTATAAAGCAATACTAGTACTTCTAATTATTTTCATTCTATCCTGCTGTTAATGCAGCCTAGAATTGTATTGGCTTTTTTGGCTGCTGCCACACACTGCTGGCTCATACTTAAGTGATTATTCACTAGGATTCTAAGATCCCTCTCATAGTTACAATTATTGAGCCAGTTTTCACCAATCTGTACCTGTACACTTGTGTTTTTTTCTTGTCTAAGTATAAAACCTTACTTTTCTCTATATTGAATTTCATTTTGTTAGATAGAGCCCAGTGTTCAAGTTTGTTGAGATCCATCTCTATTTTGAGCTTTTTATCTGCAAATTTGATGAGTTCCCCTCCCATTTCCTCATCTAAATTGTTTATGAAGAGGTTGAAGAGTACGGGCCCTAAAACAAAACCTTGGGTACCCCACAGCTTACTTCCCTCCATGTAGATGTAATTCCATTAAGGATTACACTTTGAGTTCTCTTTGTCAGTCAGTTACAAAACCATCTGATGTGATCCCACATTTTTTTTTAGCTTACCAAGAAGTAGGTTGTGGTCTACTTTGTCAAATGCCTTACTGAAATCTAAGTATACTACGGTATGTTGACAACATTTTGCTACTTTATCAAAGAATGAAATAAGATTGGTTTGGCATGATCTGCACAAAACTATGCTGCCTACTAGTTATAACTTTATTTGTTTCTAGATGTTTGCAGATCTGTTTTTTTATTATCTTTTTCAGGATCTTCCAAGGTATTGATGTTAGACTGATTGGTCTGAAGTTTCCTGGGTCTGGTTTCCCCCCCCCTTTCTTAAAGATGGGAAACACATCAGGCCTTTTCCAATCCTCAGGTACTTCCCCAGTGCTCCAGGATTTTTGAAAGATATGGTACAATGGGTTCTGAGATAACACCTGCCAGCTCCTTCAGACCTCTGGGATGTAAATAAAAAAAAATAAAAAAAAACCCCCACCTCTAATCTAAGATTTTGATTGCCTGAACTGAAATGACTTGAATGTCACCACTTGAGCCCATGCTAACAAGATGCCTTTATTAATTATCCAGCTTTTCTAAAATCAGTTTTGGAAGTATGGGCACAATACAGTAATTACATCTCCTTGTTCAGTTTTGTATGATTGAAATGTGCAAATGAACAGCTCTGGGTGGCCTAACAACTTTTAAATGATATTTTTTTGTCTTGACTTTGTGTGCAGTGCTTCTGAGCTCAGGGTTGGTTTTCATATACCTTGAAAATGAAAAGCTTTTAATGTAACTCTTACTATTTGCATTGATGGGTTCATTATTTTCAGAAACTTTTCTATAGTATAGCCTTTCAATTCCCAGAGAGCATGACCAATGCCTGAACATTTGAGGAGATGCATAATTGGGGAATGTTACCACAGTATAATGAATAATTATTTCCTTAGCAAAGTAAGAACCATGTTGGGTCTCAGACATGCTGTAAGTGCCTTCTGCGTCACTGCATCTCTTATATTACCAGCAGTAGAACTGGTCAAAATCCTAAGAAGAGGCTATTTGTAAAATAAAGAGGAAGATATTCATAAAACAAGAATTCCAGACAATCTCTATATCTCAGTGATGATTTTTTTTTTAAAAAAAAGGTGTCCCATTAAGCTACAACCTTTTTGGAATTCTGCAATAAGAACATGACAATGCAAAGTCAAGCTGTCCACAAGAGTCATTGTCTCCAATGACTGTTTTCCATGCAGAACAAATCATGGTGCATTTTGAACAATCTTATTCCAAATGGCCAATTGCAATCAAGGTAGGCTAAAACTGGTTTCATCACTGCATCCAGTCAGTAGTCAAGACTACTGCATGATGATACAGTAACTTCTTTAAGTTGCTGAACATGTCCAGCTTATTCTAGCATTTCCTTTGATCTTGGAAAGAAGCATTCTCATCTACACATTGGGTGGCTAATGTAGACATTGTTGCTGTCACTGCAGAGAAGTAATAATGTGAGTCATGAGTTTTATGTTAGCAAAGATATATATTTCAGTGTTTCCCCATCTAGCATTTTTATTCTGCACCATACAGTATGAATAGGTTAATTAGTCCTTAGTCCAGCCTGTGTCATTTTTGAGTATAATCATAAATTCAATTTGCCCTTGTTTCCTTTAGTCTACTTTTTTTTAAAAAAAAATCAAATTTATAAAATTGTATTTACAAATAATGGAATATTAGAATAACCATACAACTGCCCATGCTATTTTTTTAAAAAAATATTTGTTCTATATATCAAAAGGGTCACTGCACTAATCCCAAAAGCATTTTTCTTATTTGTTTATTGTCTTTCAGTAATCAGAGAAAAATCATGTGAATATTGAATACCTCTGAATGAGTCATGCTTGTCTTCTTTTATTCATTAGGCCCACTTTTCCCAATAGAGTAGCTGCTCAGAACTAGATGAGCTTATATAAAATTTCTGATGACATGGCTCTTTGTAGGGCATAAAATAAAAATATTAAGAATTTATGTTATGTGTTGAAGTACCTTTACTCTTCTAGATAATTTATCATTAAATTCATGTAAGCAAAATTGCTGTAAGTTTATTGTCGAGGAGATCTTTCAGAGCCTGCATTTTTAACAATGTCATGGTCAACATCTCTTACTGAGATGCTGATTCAGTGGCTGACAGCCCTGCATGCCCTGCTGGCCTAATACAATATAAACTAGCAAATGGAATTTGAGACAGCTCTAACGTGGCAGTCCAAGTCATTGCTTAGCATTGCACTCATTATGTGCCATTCCTGGGCCTGTTGCAGCTGCTTAGACCTTTGTTTCTCTTAACAAAGTGGCTCTATCTGACAAATTGGGGGGGGGGGAGAAGTTTTGAAAAGCACTTCACTCATTTCATTGTGGCTTAGATTTGCTGCTCAAAAATTACAGGATCAAAGTTACCTGTATCATGTATTTGCCAGTATACACTCAGCTAGAGCAATTGAAAGGCCAGGTGCTCCGTCCAGCCCAAAGATGCTTTGTCTATTCTACCCAGCATGGAATCTGAATGTCCAATACTTCTCCATTAGTCAGCACAAAGGCATTTCCTTCTGAGGAATTAGAATCAGGCCTGTCAAAATGGTGGCCAGCGGGCCAGCTGCGTCACATGCAGGCCACACACACCCTGGCTCTGCAAAGGCAAAAAATATTACGATACGTCACGTGACACGAGCGAGTTTGACACCGTGAATTAGATGCAAGTTAAATAATGTCCACTAAAATAACCATAGAAAAGGTGAGACAACTTGCTCCCCAGATATACTTGAGTTGTTGAATACTATGCATGAGAAACCAATGGGACTTACTGCCAAGTTGCCTCTTTCGTATTCTCACTTTTTGAATGTGGGTGTTAAATAACGAACCACATAATCATCAGAATTCTTTCCATAATATGCTAAATTGCCATTAACAAATGATAATTTTAAAGCCAGACCAAACAGCCAAATTATGTCTTAGCAGTTTGTGTGAAATAGGCCCAGCAAACTATAATGTGACCTGTTTTGACTTAGCATATTGCGTGTATTAAACTATTATGATTTGGTGATGACCACAACCTTAGACCGAGCCTATTGTATAAGCACAGCCATAGAAATGTACATTTAATTAATTTGATTTTGGTGCTGCTCAGCTCCAAATGATTCTGGGTAGTTCACAATACAATGTATGACAACTCCAAAAAAAACAACAACCACCAGCCAAAACTAAATAACAGATAAGAACAAGATAAACAGATCAACTGAATACAAGGAATTTTAGCATTCTTACTTTACAACATTGGGGCAATTCTTAGTACGTTATGCTAAAATAATAGTTCTAATTGCATATACAGTACTTATGCCAAAATCTGTTCAGCTAGAGAGCTGTTCAGCAAACCAGAGGTAAGTAAATAAGCAAGCCCTGCTACATCAAGACGTAAATCTCTCTGATCTCACTGCATCCCACACTAACAACTTTCAGATCCAGCCCATCTGGTTTCCCAGGACACCATTTAAATCTCCACTGTTATCTCTGGAATAATTGCAACACTAAAAAAAAACCCCTTGCCAGCTGTCTAACTCCCACCAGTTGCTTTATCCACCCTTCTCTTCTTACTGTAGCAAAATTCATTTTCAATTATTACAGGCAGGGGATGTTGATGATGATGGACAAAAGAATCTGGGAATTCAGCAGTCAACCCCAAGAACAGAGTTATTAAATTGCCCCATTCCTTTTCATAGAAACAATATGTAAATCTTCACTGATTATTAGGCCCCTCCAGGACAAGACAAACATGAGCCAATTTTGAGGTGCATGGTGATGCTCCATTTCCACATCTAAGAATGTGGTCATTACAGTGTCTTTCCCCTTTCCTTTCTCAATCCTTCATCTAACCTCCCTTTCCACATGCTGAGTCCTGCTAGCCATAGAAGAGAGAAGGGAGAGTGGGGAACAGAATAGGCCCAGATCAAGAGCGCCATATTCTGTACTGTTTGTCAGTATTTCAATGCGCTTGAAAGAGGAGAATGTGGTGTTCAGAGATCAATGGATTCCTTCTCAACCAGTCTCAGTCAGGATGGCTAGTAGGCAGGATTACAGAACTGGTACTCCAACAATACACATTTCCAACTTTTGAATTAAAGGCATAAGTACATAATTCATGTGAGGCTAGGCTCTCATGCATATATGAATCAATTCTTTGGGCAACTTTGTTTCCTTAAAAGTAGCTGCCTAGAGTTACAATACTGCTAAATACCATGAAATAACAGTGGGAAGTATCCTATTTATTAATTCTAGCTATGTTAGGTAAATTTCAGGCTATCTGAAAGAAATTCTGAGATTGAGTCAGTAAGCCTAAGACATATTACTGTGGAAGGATACATTCACAGAAAGAGTCTGTGATGTGTGTTTATGTATATGGGTGTACGTGTCGTATACAATACTAAAGTATCTACATTGGCAATGAACAGTAGTATAGATTCAATATGTTAATGTCAATATGGTATCTGAAGTAACAAATTGATTTGATGCATGTATGATGCATAAATGCATTTTTCCTTACTTTACATGCCAGACCAGAAATAGATTCAAATGATACAGGACATAACAACAGCGTTAAACTTTGAAATTTCTTAATCTGCCAATTTTTTTTTCATGCCAAAATACGATTTGATAAGAATTGTTGTTTTGGTGTTGCTTTTAGAAATCAAGCTGTTCAAAACCTGGTCCCCAGGATTTGTTCATTCAATATTAATCAACTATCACTTGCTTTTTGTGTGAGTTTCATATTTGCCTCACTCAAAGGCATGCTCATAAAGTGCATAAAGTGTAATAAAGATACATTTCATATTGTGGTGATCATAATTGTGTTTTTTAAAAGCTTTCTCTGGTTTGGGTCAAAATTTCAATATAGTCCTTCTGATAAATTATGCTAATCTGAAGATATGCATACCTTATGGGAAGTACTTTGTGCTACCATTCATCATAGCTACATTCACTCAGTTTATTTATTTATTTATTTATTTTGTTGCATTTATATGCCGCCCAACTCCCAAGGGACTTTTCCTCCCTTCCCAATAGCCTGAAAACAAATGAGAAGTACCTCAGAATAGAAAACGCATATTTGGCAGTAAAATCAAGGTTTTTTTTTCATAAGTTAAGGATGGAAAGCATTCAAAAGCATTCAACAATGAAGACAGAGCAAAAATTGCAACCTAATCATGACAGAGCATTGTTTCTCAAACTTGGCAATTTTAAGATGGAGGGATTTCAACTCCCAGAATTCCCTATCCAGCCATGCCAAGTTTGAGAAGCATTATGGTAGAGACACAAAAAGCTTCTGCAAAAGGAATATTTTTAACGTTTGGACAGGCAGACTTTGTTATTAGGCAACTCCAGAAATAAGATAGCACTGCTAGGAAGGCTTCGTCAAATTAATACACATTGTTTTACTATTACAAATTGGAAGGAGGACAATAAAGCCTCTAGCAGAAAAGGGAAGTCTAGAACAAAAATAACTAAAATATTTTTAAAGATACCAGGACTGGTTATTTGAAGGATGCCTCAACTCACATGAGCTTTTCCAAACATTGGAACTATGTAATTATCAGTGTTTTTTAATCTCAGCAACTTTTATGATGTGTGGACTTAAACTCCAAGAATTCTCCAGCCAGCCATACCAAGTTTGAGATGCATTGTGGTAAGACACAAAAACTGGCTGGGGGATTCTGTAAGTCCAAGTCCACACATCTTAAACTTGCTGAAGTAGAGAAACACTATATTAAATTGTTTCACTGCAATATCCAGAAAATGAGCCTGTTGCTTGGATTAATCTAAGATCAAGGTAGATTCTTACCCTCAGCCCAACAGGAAGCAACCTACACTCATTTTTGTTCAGCCACACATCCAAATTAGTATTTTCTGACTTGTGCCAACTCAAGTAGTGCTGTTCAGTTTGTTTGCTGCAGTTCTTTTCACTATTGACTAAGGCCTGTGCTCCAACTGGCTACTATGCACTATGGCAGGAACACACCCTCCTGTCTGGTTGTTGGTCGTTGGTCTCTATCTTCCATGACCATTTGTTTTGCAAGTTTAGCAGTAGAGGGGTGAAAAACTAGACTTTAAAAATAAGACCCCAGTGAAACCATGCCATTTCTTTTTTGTTTTAAAACCATGTGCAACTGAAAAGAATTTTCCCTAAATGACTGGGCAAATTACAAAACTCTGATTGATTGATTGATTGATTGACTGATTGGACTGGGAGAGGTAGGAAAGTAGGGCCACGGGAAACCTGTTCTGCACAAACATCAGATTATCACAATGGCCAAAGCAGAGAAAGAGATAGAAATCTAAAAAGTGATTTCTTAAGCTGACTTCATTTCCAGATGGTTTAAGCACAAAAGTCAAGGTTCTTAAAGTGGCAATGCAGAAAAGCATTGAGAAAGCACACATGTCACTTATTCAACAGTCTTTAATTGTACTCACACATTGTATTAAACAAAAAATTGCTGAATATTACATGTTCTCACAAGTAGGTACAAATAATGAGCTGATCATGGCTTGGTCAGTTATACTTAGTAAGTTACAGTTGTAGACCCTGGCTTTTTCTTCCAGGAAGAAATGGGAGAATAGAACTATGGTTTATTTTTCGCTTTTTAATGACAACTTCTGGGAGGGTAAAATTCAGAGCCCCATGTCCATATGTCAACCTAAGCTTGGCTAATTAAGTTAGGAATGGCTCATTAGATGTACTTACTTACAGTGCAAGCCAATTAATACTAAAAGTGTAATTACATACTAGACCTATCAGGTACAGACTCTTTGTTACTATGGTTTTAAATTTAAGTTGTGGTGATGAGGTTTAGATTTGCATTGATACATAGACCTCTTATTATAATTCTTGGTATTTTAAGCAAGCCAGACTAATTTCTGTTGTGCCTACAAGTTTTGGTATATAAATAAGCAGAAGTAAAGTTGTCATATTTGATCCCTTTTTAATAATGGACAATTGACTATTTTATCTCCTAACCAGGTAGTGAATCCTAGATATGATGTGCTGTGATAGTAGTTTAAGAATCTAGACCAGATTCACTCTTGTTTTATTCACTCTAGAAGCGGTAAAGCGTTAAAGTGAAAATGTGCTGCATGATGTCACTATATTTGGTTTGCTGGTTTTACATATTTTCATGGATTATGCTGAAAGAAGAGGGAAAGGTAACAGGTGTACAATTTAATAATAAAAAACAAAGTCACACTTTAGGACAAATCGATTAGTATGGTTTCACATCTGATGTCGAATTTGCTCTGCATTTCCTATCCTGCCATTCAGTCTTGTGTTCTGTAAATATGATAGACAAGAAAAGCAGAGACAGACAAGCAGGAAAGCAATAGTGAAATTGGCAGCCTTGACAAATAAATACCGCAGACACATTCCATCTTTAACATTTATTTCTTTCCCCCCCCCCAAGAATTAAGATTACCATGATATAAAATGCAAATGATAATGAAAATAATAGGGAAATAGGGAAGGGAAAAGGGTGAAAGAAACATTTAGGGCAAAAGCAGAAAGAAGAAAAAAACATTGACTTCCAACTTTTTTCAGTGCAATAAAGTACAAAATAGAAGTACATCCTCAACTTTTTACTTTACTAACAAGTACTGGCCATTTCTATAACAAAAAAACTAGATTAATCAGCAAAACCCAAGTCAAAAATTCATTTTTTTCTGCCTTGAGCACAAAGTCCAGAAATAGTTTCCAGGTCAAAACAAAACTGGATATATTCTTTTCTCTAATTAAAATACGGTAGTCCATTTTGCCATCTCTATTAGTAATATTGCTTTTTCCATCCATTATTCTGTTATGGAGCTTGATATATCTTTCCATTTCTATGCATGTAGCATTCTCGCTGCAACCAACATATACAATAACGAAGTTCCAAAACTTTTTTTCCAACTCCTTATCCAACAATCCTAAAAGAAAAACTCAATTTTATATTAATTTTAAGAATCTTCTGCATTGTAGCATGGGTCCAGGCCTGAAATGCTTGAATTTCTAAAAGGTATTTGACTGGTACCTAATTATATCACGGCTGTCATTGGGTTAATAAAAGCATTCAAGAAAAAGAAGCTTCTATCCAATTACTATCCAAAATCTAATATTAAATGGTGGGAGGTTCTTGGATGATTACCATGCATTTTGGAGAAATTCATATACTAGCTGGAAGATAAACTTTCAAGTATAGGAACAAGTAAACACATAAGACCTTTAAAAAGCAAATAAAGTCAAAGGGGAAAAGGGGGAATTTTGTTTGAGAACATTATCAAACCTCAAAGCTGAGGTATCAGGAAACCAAGACATCATTTTTAGGGAATAAATATGATGAAAGACAGGGAGAGGAATCAGAAAGATAAAAGTTATATGTTTCAGATTCATCTATTTTTAGAAGTTTGTTCTGGAACATTGTTCTTTGATGGTACTGCACAGCTGTGTTCATGCAATATATTGAACTAGGTTAATTCAAACCCTACTTGCCATATTCATACTGCATGCTGAGCTTGGATTCAGCCACATCCACAGCAAACTACAATAATGTCATCGTGACAACATGTGTGTATTGACATCATCACACAAATGTCTGCATTATATTTTTATTATGTATTTAATATAATGTATGTATATGAATTTTATGGATTAAAAGTATTGCATGGTCATTCATCTTTGGTAATTTATCCCCCTACAAACACTTAACCCTCATGGACATCCATATACATTGACATGAATAGAAAGGGGGCAAGTGATGAAAAATGTGTCCTTTCATCATGATACAGATTTTGCTGTAACATACTTAAGTACGGTATAAGAACAAAATGGCAGCGCTTATAGTGTGACTTCACAATGCACGTTTAATTGTTTTAGCATCGTTGTGGCTTATTAGATGCCCATGAATTTTCATTGTTATTTTCCATGTAACTTGGTTCATAATTATGTGAGTTATTCACAAATCTTAGGATCTTAACCTTTATCAGTACTAATTTAATGAATGACCAAGATGATAGATTGAAAATATGGCTGAGGGTTTTTTTTTTTAAATGAAAGTTGAGGTCTGTGGTTCACTACATCTTGCTGGATTACAACCTCTAGCACCTCAGAAAAACATGGCCAGTTGTATGTTTTGAGGGGCTTAGTTCAATAACATCTGGGAGGCCAAAATGGCAATATTTCTCTTATTGCTAGTCAAAACAAATCAATTGCAGTATAAGTAAGTTGAGCTTTGAGCATTGTAGAAAGCGTTTCTAATGATCCTGTTCTGATTTCTATATTGTCTTTTAATCTTCTTTAGCTACTTGGCTTTGTTTCTTTTTCTGAAATTAGAATCTCCATCCAACTTAGTTCAATGCTTCTTTAACTTGTCTATTACCTATTCGATCACAAATTTTGAAATTTGGCACTGGAAAAGGCTCCCGAGAATACCATGAAAACAAACAAAGCGGTCATCGAACAAATCAATCAAGTTGAGGCACACATGAGCAGCCTCAAATTATCCCATTTCAGAAACATTAAGCGAAGGTCTTCTCTCTCAGCCCTAGTGCTGGGAAAGGTGGAAGAAAAGAGAGAGCAGTGCAAGGTGATGGGTACATCATTGGAAGACCTAAAATGATCAGGTTAGATTCTCTTCTAACAATCTATTACTTTTTCCTTCTTTGTCTCTTTCAGTTCTTCACTGCAGATAGTGATAGCACCTAGTGAGATTGGCTCTTTTTTCTAAAAAATACTAGCCAAATTAATGTCTAGTTAGTACTTGGATGGAGGGCTTCTAGAAAACCTCAAGGCTGTGGAGTTTAGACAATCACAAACATTTCCATAACTCAGCTCAAGAGAGTTTTAATAAGGGCTTAGTAACACAACCCAGCTATTGAAATAATCCAATTTCTGGTTTACATTTTTATCTTGTCTTTATTACTCTATAAGTAACTCAATGCAGCAAACATACCCAATACTCTTTCCTCCTCCTGTTTCTCCCCCAAAATAGCTCTGTGAGTTGGACTGAGAGAGAGACAGACTGACTTAAAGACACCCAGGTGGCTTTCATGCCTGAGGCAGGACTAGAATTCACAGTCTCCTGGTTTCTATGCAGCACTTTAACTACTACATCAAACTGGTTTATCATGTGCTAACTACACACAATGCACTAATCCATGTTTGTTTCCTAATGAGTTGCACTGTTGCAGCCTTATTCCCTTTTTTTACAGCTGAAGTGAACACATAGACTTAAAATGACATCTTTGAATAATAGTCCTTTTGGTTTCATAAATCAGCACAAGAATTTCCTCAAATCTTCATTCAGAGACATCATCATCAGTACATGAACCTATTTTTTCTCCCATTGAATACATTCCATGTTCCTCTCGAGAGTCTAGGTTAGATTTAATAGTAAGAATTTTTTACTATTAAATCAGGATTTTTAACCATTGTTCATTAAACAAGACGCAAAAGTCTGCACCAAATTTTATAAATCCTAGGGGCTGGCTTCCCAAATTATGCTAAACCACAAACAAGCATCTTACATTATTTTTGTACATTAGTATAAAACACTTGTTTAAAGTATTCACCACTTTGAGCTCTAAAACATGTTTCTTTAATAATTTATTCTTCAAACTGAATGACTAGGCATAGCTAAGCGGTGCATGAGATTTAAGGGATGCAAACCTAAAGTGATCTAAAAACAAGAATTTCTGAGCTTGTGGTACTACCATCACAACTACCCAGCTGATAGACAGGAATAACAATCTGTGAGAAGAATTTTAGCAAGTAGGGACTTCCAAACTTTAAAAATGTTCATATGCCATTTTTCAGAATTGGAATACAGAGGTGCTCAATTCTTTGTACACACAGCATTAAGTTTGACCAGCTGGCAAACTGTTTAAACCAGGCTTATCAAACTGGCAGCCCATGGCCTGGATGCGTCACACGCAGGCCACGCCCATCCCGGCTCCACAATACATCACAATACGTCATGTGATGCGACCAAGTTTGACACCTGTGGTTTAAACTAAAAAGCACCAACTATTACAGGATGTCTCTGATCTACTATTTCCCCCAACTACCAGGTTTTGCAGAGCTAAAAAAAAGTTCCCAAGGAAAATTTGTCATCATAGGAGATTTAAAAATATCTTAAATGTGCACAATTTGGTGCATGCCAAAAAGACCACCACATGCACAGTTGCCAAGCTTGAAACTACTAACCTAAGCCCATGCAGACCAAGATACTGAAGGTTACACCATTTCTAACACTTTTTCCATTTTTAGTGATAATCTAATCCTGAAACAAAGTCATCTTTTTTAAAAAAAATCCTAGCTCTTCCCCTACTTGGGAAGTACTTCCAGCTGCTTAGCATCTCATTTATATAGTAGACTTAATCCTGTATTGATTTTGGGTGATTCAATGTCTGCTTTTAATAGCTGAATATTTGGCAAAAACTATTAACATTTTCTGCATTCAGCCACAGAATATAATTCTTACTGTGTGAAAGGGGAAAACACTTTATTACAACTAGCTCCCTTTCTAACTCCTTTTTAAGAGGGGAAAGAGGGGGGAAAAGTCAAAAAAGTCAAGATGGCAGTTACAACTTACAGAGTCAAAGCTCCACCCAGTTTGTGTGCATCGTATATAAAATGAGTGGTGGCATAGAGATGGAGTTCTCACCTCACAATCAGGAGGCTGTGAGTTCAATCCTAGGTAGTGGCAGATATTTCCCTCTCTGGGTGCATAGAGAAAATATTTGCTACAAACTCCACATAGGCATCAGGAAGGGCATTCAGCCAGTAAACGCTCAGCTCCATTCAGTTGCCCCGATTACACCCTGATGCAAGGGATTACAGCACGGGTGTCAAACTCAATCGCATCATGTGACATATCATGACATATCACTATGTTTTTTGCCTTTGCAGAGCCGGAGTGGGTGTGGCCTGCACGTGATGCATCCGGCACGTAGGCTGCCAGTTTGACAGGGCTGGATTACAGGATTGTTAAAGGAAGAAAAATGTAGAAAATGAGTGGACTTGGATCACACCATTGTAGCTGCCATCTTGACCCTCTTCCTGTGCACAGCATGCATGTGGGGATGACAATCCAACTGTGATAGGAAGACAGCGGCAGATAAAAATCACTGCACAGCCAGTTTCTGCTGAATAAAATCAGCACGTGATTTCTGATAGGTTCCTCACGGTTTCCCATAGAACTTATGTGGGATTTATTCAATATGCACCTCTGCATTCATGCAACCTGTTTTTCAGTAGCTTCAGGTAGTATCCTGCCATGGAAGGATATGCCTCATGAAAAGCAGGATATACATAAGGGTAAAATATAAATAACAGGTCACAGGAAAAAAGACATGTTTGTTTATTGGTTCTAACAGAGATAGTAATTTCCTCCTGCCTTCCTTCACTTAACAAGTTGGTTCAGCTACAATTTGACTATTATTTTTGGGGCATGTTGAAATGTCATCCATGACTTGCCTTGTCATCTCCCAGGTATCTCAGCTGGGAAGCAAAAGTCACATTCCAACCCCATGGCAAGTGGCTTTACTCCTGGGTTGCAAAGGGCACTTCCTTCTCCCTGCTAACATCTCCTCCTCCTCCTCCTCCTCCTCCTCCTCCCCCCATAAGCAGCTCAGGTTCAGCAGCCCTATTGTGAACCCTATTAAAATTGCAAGAGGGAGAGTTGTGGTTTCCAATTTTCTTTCAACCAGAAAGGGGGGGGGAGAAGCGACACCTTTCCTCCCTTTCACCTTTCTTTCACCGATGCCTGGTTCCCCCACCCTCGTTTTTCGGAGCCCCCTTCCTGCTTCTGGGCCCTCCGGAGGCCAAAGCAGCAGCAGCAGCAGCAGCAGCAGCAGCAGCGAGATGCCTTCAGGTGAGCCTTTCCAGTTTTGGGGAGAGGGTCAAAAAGAAGCTGCGCTCCTCTGACACACGCATGTGGCGGCGCAAAGCTGTGCAAACCGGGGCGGGATGAGGTGGCAGAAAGAAAGGGATCACTTGGGAAGGGTCTCGCCTATCTTCCCGGGGGCGACCACCAGCAGATCCTACAGCCCCTTGACACGAGGCACAGCGTCCTGTGACGATCGATGCCTTTCGGGAAGGTTCAGACAAAGCAAATGCAGCTCCAGAGACGGGGAGGGGTTGGGAGACCAAGCCAGAAAAGTCACCCCTTCTTTTCTCCCCCCCCCCCTCGATGCTACTAGACTCAGCTGGAGAAATGAACAGGGGAACCGATCGAGGGGAAGGAAAGCGAGGGAGAGAAAAAGGGAGACGTCAGCGGATCTCTCCAAGGCATGACAGTACAGGCAGAGAGGAAGGATCCCCCCGCCAGCCTCCGCAAGGCTGGCTCTATTTAATCCTTTCGGGAGCAGCGCTGTCACTACTACAGTATTACTACAGCGTTCCCCACCCCCGTCTCCATCACAGACGCGACTACTGCCGCCGCCGCCGCCGCCGCCGCCGCCGCCTTTCTCCCGGGATCCAGAACGAGGCTCTTTCTCCAGCGCCGATCCATCCCTTCTTAGCTTGGCTTTCCCAGGCAAAGTCGGGGATGCCCGGAGAAACACCCCCTCGGAAGCCGGAGAAGGTCGGGCGACGCGAGCGCCCAGCGAGGTTGGGGCTGGCAAACTTCTGCTCCCCAGCGAAGGAGGGTTCCAAAAGAGGGAGCGAGGGGCAGCGAGGGTAGGATGGGATCCTCCCCAAGCCCGGGGGAAAGCTCGGGTTCCCGCGGTTACCTTATCTTGTCGGAGGTCCTTGATTTGGCCACAGGAATAGCAGTCGGGCTTGCGATGGGTCCAAGGAGCAGCGGAGGAGCAGCAGCCGCCCAGCCCGCTCTTGTCAAGCAGCCTCCATTGAGCTCCGCGCTGCTGCCACACCATGGCAAGGCGAGCGAATTCGAGACCCGCCAGCGATCACATGCTCCCTTTCTGCAACCGGGCAGCCTCGAGTCGAGGAGGGAGGGAAGGAAGGAGGGAGAGAGGGAGAAGGAAAGCGGGAGAAGGAAAGCGGGAGAAGCCTTGCTAGGGGTCCATCCAGCGGCCTGCCGTTGAAAAAGAGGGCCCTCCTCCTCCTCCCCCTTTACCTTCTACTCAAGATTCACCTGGCACAGCCTATGGGAGGAAAAAAAAAACCCAATGTGGCATCCTCATTGACTTTCTTACATTGGTTTGGGCGAAAGGGGGCTTCGATATTTAAGGGCCTATGAAGATCAGAGCCAGGTAGGAACAGACAGTGCCTTCCCTCCCAAAGTGACCTGGCTTTAATTCCTTAGCATCCTAAACTAGTTGCAATATTCCCAAAGGGTTTCCCACTATGTCTTCCGCTCCCTTAAAGGTTAGCATAAATCTTGTCTATGGAGATTCTCAGTCATCCAGGTCAGGGTTGTCCCAAAGGTGCTTTTTTTTTTTTTTCAAAAGGCAACTGGACTGTTTTTCCTTGAAGACGTTTTGCTTCCCATCCAAGAAGCTTCTTCAGTTCTGACTGAATTATAGTTATCTGCAGTCATCTGCAAAGAATATAAATCCTTCCATCCTCCACCATTCAGTCGGAATTAAAGAAGCTTCTTGGATGAGA
>JANHJO010004972.1:25045-37656 GCA_032468235.1 Pseudoxyrhopus heterurus | reverse complement strand
TCATTTAGTGTCCAGTTAATAAAGGGTAAATTAAGGTCTCCAAGAAAGACAAGGGGTTGTGGACAGGAGGTGGCCCACGTTAGTAGTGTATTTAGTTTGTTCATGTGAACAAGGTCATAGTCAGGGGCTCTATAGCATAGTAAGAAGCGAACTGTAGTATTTAGAGATAGATCACAGATGATGGTTTCTGGTAGATAATATTCCTGGATAACCTTTATCTTTTTCAAACTTAAGGATTTTTTATAGAAGATTGCAACACCACCAATATATACTTCATTGTTGGAAAAAAATGTCTGTATGTCTTTTGTGTTCTTGAAAATTAAATGTGAAGATATAAACTGTGATAATTATCTTACCGGTAATGCATGTAAAAAAAATCTCAATTACCATTCACAAAGTGATGAATTAATAGTACAAGCATCCTGGTGTGTGGATTAGTGATGGGATAAAATCATGCTAGTTCATTTTGGTTCATCTATGAACTTCCAAATAATTCATATGTCAGTAGTTTGATACTGAATGTCTCCTTCATTCAGCAATAGTTACCATAATAAGACTATCTGGGTGACTGAAATCTTCTCCCAATAGATTCTGTATATTGCCTTTTTAAGTGTCAATTTGTGAATTCAATCTGTTTTCTCCCAAGTAAATGATGACAAGATTGCCGTTTCAGCTACCAATTTTTTTACATTTGTTTATTACCTGCTACCTGGTTTGGGTTTATCCCTAATGCATAATTAATAATTAATTAATGATAATATTATCCATAGGATTGGAAAATAATTTATACTTGATAGTGAGTGTATTTTTCGTCTTTTGATTGATTGCAACAATATTTTCATAAAAGGTTGCTGCAAATTTTAACTGTCTTGGAGAGTATGGCAGACAAACATGTTAAGAGCTTGGTAAAATCACCTCTATAAAATATACGTAATAATGTAGTTGATCCCCCATTGATTTCTTTCTTCTTTCTTTTTCAGGCACAGATTGATCAATACTTGGGGCTTGTGAGGACCCACATAAATACTGTTGTGGAAAAGTGAGTATTGTAGTCAAGTTGTTTAATACCAGGATGAATAGAATACTGTTGTTAGATTTCTATATGATTAATATTAGGGACACAGAAGTCTGTGTACTACGGTTATTTAGGGCACCAACTACTTAGCAACCAAAAAGTTAACCCTCCACCCCCACTTCCCAAGAAGACAGCCAATATAAAGAAAGCTTTTGGATAGTAACTTCTTCCTTACCTCAGCTGAGGTTAGGTATTAAAATATCTGTATTTTAATTTGAAGTCAGTTTTGCATCTGGCTCCAATTTGCAGTTTGAGTAATGTGTAAAGTAGTTTTTGCAGATTTAAAATGTATTGTGTCCTGATTTAGGACATAATGACAATATTACATTAAGTTGGCTATTGAAGGAGTGATAACTATAGCTCTATGGGTGACCATATGCTCTTGCACTGTTCCAGATCACTACATTATTTTTAATGCCCCAAATTTCCCAAAAATCTTTTGTGGTTCCCCTCTTGCAACTATTAGAGAGAACACCTCCTTAAAAATCCCTTATACTTCTACAGCAAAACGTTTCCTACTGCCCTGGAAAATAATTATTCCTCTAAGTTTCATCTGTTGATGTATTTTCTTTTAGGGGTGTGCAATGCTCTAGAAATAATTCAAAAAAGATTCCTCAGAGATTGTGAAACCATCCAGGTTTTAAATAGAAAAGAAGCTCTTTCGATTTATGAAGGCAGTAGCTCATAATGAATGTTTCTGAATGAAAGAAATCCTACCTGAGGATTACCGGTAGTTTCAAGCAGAGAAAATTAATTATGTAGTGGAATAGCTATTCTGCGTGTCTAATTTTCGTTTTTTGTAATCCTATTTTTCAACCTCCAGAATCCAAGCAAAAATCCCAGGCGCTAAGAGGAAGGCTGAGTAAAACTAGCTGCAAGAATCTATCAACTACAGGAGTGAATGATAAGAGAGTCTGGGATGAAAACAGCTCTGTTCTTTTTACTTATAATTTATTATTCATCTCTCTTTTTCTCGCTTGCGCTCTCTCTCTCTCTCTCTCTCTCTCTCTCTCTCTCTCTCTCTCTCTCTCTCTCTCTCTCTCTCTCTCTCTGGGTGAAGGCAGATGTAAAATAGAAAAACTCACAGTGTTGCAGCATGCCCCACAATCCTAGTTCGAGCCTGGCTTTCTCTGAAATTCACAACCAAAACAACAGGCATAAATGCCACGAAAATGGGCTCAGCTACCTGCCTTTAGTTTCTTCTTCCCTATTCTTCAGGCTGGCTTTCCAGCTATCCAAAAAATGAGAGCGCTGCATAAATGTTCATGGATTTTTGTTCATTTCTTTTTATATAGCTACCTATACATCCACACAACATACCACTTCTTTGAAAAATGTAACATTATTTTAGGGATTGCGAAGAGAACATTTGGATGACATCATGAGAAAGCAGCCAATCAGCACTGTGCACAGCCAGCTTCTGCTTCAAATTTGCAGAACTATTTTTCTTTTCTTTTCCAGTTCCATCCTGGGGGAAAAAAAGGATGTTTAGATTCAATGTAGTGAGGGTGCTGCTGGAATGACACCATTGCTCTGAACGTGTTATATTTGTCTTCACTCTTCTTTCTTTCAAACACCATGATCTCAAAGATGTGAAATAATGAAACAGCTTCTCTCTCCCACACTTCTCCTGCTGTTTCTGTACTATCTTAGACTATTTGCAATCATGTGTGTCAAGCACTGAAGTATAGTAAAGAGAAAAGTGTTCTAGGTGTGGTTCTTGTGTTGCTTCTTAAGTGCATGATGGTGAGAACCTAAAGTTACTATTGAACTATTTTTTATTATCTAGTGCTTCTACTATTATTTCTTCTATCAGCATCGCTTAAATAACTCTGAATGTTACATGTGGCTAGGGCTTTCCTGCTTAGTGCACTGATGCAGTTTTGCTTCTACGTCCACTGGGTTTGCTGGTTGGCTTTATCTTGACTATTTAGAATCATAGACTGAGTCTTCAAGTGTCATTGTTTCTCTTTTGGCAGATCTAATTAAAAAACAAGCCAAGGAGCAATCAGTACTTAAATGGCATAATTCATTTTGTATAACTCTCTTAAGAAATTGAAAATAAAACCTACACACCCAGTACCTTTTGTTTTGTTTTCTTTTTTGTTTTGTTTTAATTTGCTCTTCAAGGATCAGTGGTCTGATTACATGTATGGGAAAATTAAAACTTCCAGCTTGTAATATGTATCACAAATTTGTATGACGTTCTCTGTAGGATTTAATTATGGATTCTTAAATATTTGCACTTATGTACTTGATACTGAATGCAGAAATAAATGTTACTAAATGTTAAAAGGAAGGTCTTCTTGCCATTTTGCTCACAGTCATTATTGCATACATACTATGAATTTATATATTGTACTGCTTTCTGCCTATCACAAAATTGCTAGTAACTCTTGGATTCTACTGTGGAATCTGCCTTTAACTGGTAACATTTTCTGAGCAGCACTGGGACTAGATACATCTAGTATCTTCAGAAATCCAATTTTATTGATTCCGGTTGCCAAGGGAGCCAGTTCATAACTGGATCTGGAGATTGCTGTCAAGTATGATTTACAGACAGACATGCCAGTACAATAGACATGCCCATTTTTATCACATTGATGTTTTGTGACTCAGTGTTATGTACTGTGAGAGAAACATAGAATTGCAGTCTCAAGAATGTATTAAATGTTTTTGGAATCATGTCTTTTTAATAAATTGGATAAACAATTTCATACATTTATCAAGAAAAAGATCCCATCTTGTAAAATAGAAACATAAAAAATTGCCTTACAAGCCAGACCATGGGTGTGTCTAATTCAGAATTGTTTACACTGACTGGAAGTAGGTTTAAGGCTCACTTTTTACACATGTTATCCAGAAGAAACTGGGGATTAAACTTGTAGGGAAAGGACATTGAATACTATAAATATTTTCCCCAAGTTTCTTCAACTGTGTAATGTTACATGATTTAACTTCAGTTCATGCTCTGGATCACTGGTCCCCAACCTTTCTGCCACGAGACCAGTTTCGTGGAAGACAATTTTTTCACGAACCAGGTGGTTGTATTTTCGCAAGCAACTTAGATCCTGCAGATACACAGATGAAGCTTTGTTCACTTGCTGCCACTTGGGTGGCCCAGTATCTAAAAGGATACAGACTGGTACCGGGCAACTGCCCAGGGGTTGGGGACCTCTGTTCTAGATAACACACAAGAGTTATATACATTAGTATATTTTTATGAAAAAAATATGCTAATACTACCATTTGCAATCAGTACAAATATATTTTTCGTCAAAGTGAGTCCTGCAAAAGTTTCTATTAGTTTTCCAAGCACTTATTTTCAGTAATAAAACAAGGATTGTGATGTTGTTTTTGTACCTATTACGCACAGCAGCATTAAATGCTGTCATCTAGTTCAGGAGCTGACCAAGAAGTATGTCTTCTCAAAAAAAAAAAGTTGAATAAGGTTCTTCCATTCTTGTTCTGCTTCAGCAATGAAGCAGTTTTCTGTTTGTACCCGGAGCATGGGATAGAGGAAGGAAGGAGAGAGGTGGCAGGGATGTTGTTTGGAGACAGCTCCTGGCATGAAAACTGCTTTTGATACTTTTCTCCCAGTTTTTTTCCCCCTGGTAAAAATGTGGGCAGAGAATAACTAGTTTCTTTACTGGTTATTAACTCCCTTTCTTATCCCTTTGGTTCTTTTCCTTTGCTGGTGGGGGAACAGGGTTTTCTTGGTGCTAGAACTGGCACCCAAAAGGTCTTCCCATTCTTCTTTCCCTCCATAACCTTTCCTCTATTGGTTGAAAAGTGGAAGAGATGACAATTTGGTACAGTGGGGAAAGCACTGATCCTCCTACTGCCAATAGGCAAACAGCTCCCCAAAATCAATCTGGAAGCAGAGCTGTGGGTGTGTCTACTGTGTCCTCAGATGGCCAACATAATCAGGCCAACCCATCACCAGCAAGCTTACCTCCATGCCATTCAGCAGACTGCACTACGCTTGTGTCAACCAGTATGAGGGAGCTTCACTGCCGAAACAAAACAGGAAGACATTTGCACAAGCTACATCCACAGTAGAATGAAAGTCAGCTGAAGGCAATAACAAGTGTTCATGTCCTCCAGGTTTGTTTCTTGACGCATCAGCAGTCTCTAGTTAGCAGGTGGCACAGAAGAGCCCTGAAGATGTCATGTTGTCTGTATCTAATACAAAAATCTGGTTTGATATAAGCATCAAAGAGGGCCTATTGTGGGTTCCCCCTCCACCAGAGGTACATGAGCTGCAGGAATATCCAGAGAGAAGTGAAAAAGCCAAGATGGGCAGCTGTGCCTGCACAACTGGAGCCCACCCCCTTGTTGCATGCAAAGGAATTAGGTCTTCCATCATATGACTGCAGACAGCTTCTTGATCTTTTTGCTACCCCCCACCCCAGGGATGGTTATAGATAATAGGCCATTTCAGCACCAGCACCATTCTTTCTCTCCCTAGGTATTGAAATATATCCTTACTGGGCCTTTTAATAATTTATACTGTGTGTGTGTGTGACTTTAAGAACTCTACTTAAAGATCCTGTTGATCATGTTCATTTATCCTGAAGAGCCCCCTCTTGAATAAATTTCTCAAATAAAGTGCCTAGGTGAACCACTGAAATAACTTTCATTTTAAAACAGATTTTATGCTGAGCATAATGATTTGATTGCATTTCTAAAAAGTATCAGCTAAAAATGCATCCACAGTTCTGTGCAATGCCCATTTTATCATTTTATAGCTCATTCCTACATTAAATATAGACACATAGGAAATCACATACAGAAGACTGCAATTTCAGCAACTATCTGGAAACAAAAATGCCTTTAGTTGTATATTATTATCATTTAAATAAACCCTGATATAATTATTTAAACGCAAGAAAGGAAAACATGCTTTTAACTGATTGCTTACTGACTCGTAAGAATCCAACGATTCTTTCATATTCTTTATTAAAAGACCCTCTCCAGTGTTGCAAAAAAAAAAAAACCGGACCGCCCCCCACCCCCAAGCGTATTGCTGTTTTTCGGTTCCAAATTGACGGGAGGGGTGTAAAAAAAAAAAAGACAAAGAGCTTTTTTTTTTAATCAGCCCCTGTCATTTTTTTCTCAGCAGCTTTGGAACAGCAACATCGGGCGGGTCTCGCGAGGCACGCGCAAGGCCAGCCGCCTCCGGTTGTCATAGTAACCGCCCGCTTGGTCTGGCTCGAGCTGGGTGTGGGGTGATGGCGCTTCCTCCTCCTCATTCGTCCCGCTGTTCCGAGGCGGCGGCGACGGCGCTGAAGCATCTCCAAGGCGTGGGTGAGCGCTTTCCTTCCTCCGCGGTTGCCTTGGCAGACCTGTGAGGCTCCCGTGTTTGGAGATTTACGCGTGGAGGGTGGCTCGTGGCCATCTTGAAACTGCGAGTGAGAGGGACTCCAACGTGGGAAGAGAGCTGGTGGCGCTCCCGCGGAGAAGGAAGAAAGAATCGTTGCTTCCTCGGACTGGGAGAGGCCATGAATGATTCGCCACTCTCTCCCTCCCCTGTCTTCCTGTGAAATGTAAACGCACAGCAATAAGGCACATTACGTCGTCTCTACTCCCCACCCCCCAAGGATTAAACCTAGATCAGCCTTGGTTGAGGGGACGGTATATCCCATTCTTAGATTTATCTTCCATGAATTCATCTTCGCCCCCCAAACCTAATCTCTTTAGAAATAGAACTTGGCAACATGGGAGGGATCCGAATTTTGGGAATTTTATACTGTGGAGGGGCAAAGATTGAGGGATGGGCATTTTATATGGAAACACGAGATATTCTTCATTGCAAGGCTTTCCAATGTTGGGTGAGAAAATATAGTGAGATAATTTGTAGTTAAAAAAACCTGTTGCAAATTGTGCATTTGATTTATTTTTCAAAAAGATGTGTGGAATTTTAACATATTCTTGTAGCACAGAGTCTCATGTATATTAAAGCCTGCTGTTTTCAGTTTCTTTTGAATAATGTTTACTCCCTGAGAATAAGCAACATCCAGTGCAATAAAGATTTTTACTTTAAATTGAGAAGCTGAGAGGTCAATGTTTATGTGATCGCAGTGATCGCATTCAAGATTATCAGTAGCAAGAATGGCTTTATAGTTTGGGGGAATTTTTTCATAAGGCAATTGAAATTATCTGCAGACAATGAATTCTGCAGGAGGTATCTAAAATCTTAAAATGATTGAAAAAAACGATTGAAAAGAAATATTAGTCCATATTGTTGAAAAAAGTGCAGTCACATATTGGTCAAATGTTTAAGAAGCCTGCAATTTTTGAGAACAAATTAGATTGAAGCAGTTATACCAAAGCATCATTTCTGAGAACATAAATTTCACATTCAGAATCTATGGAATTAGGATTAGAATTCAGTTACAGGAAGAAATAACTGTTGTTGCTTCATTTCAGTGGTTATAGCAATTAGAAGTTACAACTTCTGAAAAGTACTAACAATGGATGGACAATACTGTAAATGTGTTTCATGTCACATTTCAAAAGTTGAAAATTATGACTCACCTCATTAATTGTATTATTTTTGCAATGAGAAAGAGGGCATATTTCCAACATTCCAAAGATATAATTCAAACGAATTGTCTAGGAACAATGTGGCAGAAATATATAGCTAATACAATTTTGTCTGGTCTGTTTGAGCTACACAGATAATTTTCATGTTAATTTTAGGCTCCTTTTCCTCAACAATCTAGCAAAGAACTAATTAGAAAGCTTTCTCATTACTTTCCTTCTCATTGTCTTTATCCTATGCCTTTCTTCTGAACCCAGAAGTCTTGATTCGCCAACCATATATGGTATACTTTATGAATATATTGTCACATGGAGAGACATAAATCAAGTCTTTATAATACTTCAGATGTTGCTTTTTCTTATTTATTTAGACATCAGGAAATATTAGAAATGCAGATTTGCAGTTATTCATTATGAATTAAAATTTTCACTTGCTTACTGACATACACATATCCCCATACATATTTCACCAGTTTACATTTTATCTGACCAGAGTAAGTGCATTATTGTTAATTAATTGCAATGAGACTTAAGCATTAAATTTCCCAAGCATGGCCAGTAGTAGCCTAGTATTCTTATGCTTCCTGGCATTTTGCACTTGAGTATTATTTTCTCATCTAGTTCATAATCTTGTACTGAGAACTTGTGTTTGAAAACCATATTTTGTCTTTAAAGTCATCTTTATTCTGATATTATTTTAATTGCTGCATATGGGGAAACCTTTCAAAACAAATTTTTTGCCTCTATGGCAGGCTTTGAGTGTCACTTTCTCCATTTTTCATACACTGAACATCAGGAGGCACCATAGTTTCATCCTTATTGAGAGCTATTATACATGGACAGCCAACCATTATTCTATGGAGTTCAGACCTTCTACTTAGAATTGAATTCAAAGATCTTGACTCTTAAAATGAATATATACAGTGCATGAGCTTTAGGAACTATTTAGAACTACTCAGTGGTTTGCAAGAAAAGGTGCATAGAAGCTATCAGAAACATATGTACAGTCTACCTTTTCCTAAGCTCTCAGAAAAGAGAGAGATTTCCTGGTCAACATTGTCAATATAAAAACTGATGTCAATGGGTGGGGCCACAACAATTATGTTGATTCACCTCAGATATCTTATCACTCCATTCTAGCAAGTTTTTAAATATTTTCCTAGCAATGTGGTAGGTAGTTTGGCCACATCCCAAGTCTATTTTGGGAATTCAGATTTTGTTGAATACCAGAATTCAACAATCTGAATTCTAAATTCCAGAGAGTAACAAGGATTGGTCCGAGATGACCACTCTTTGCTCTCAGATTTTGTGGTGCTTGCTGGTTTACCAAGAAGTTAGGCGACCTGAAGGAGCAGAAGCAATATTTAGAGTAATTGAAAAGAAAAATAAGAAACATAACCAACCATAGATTTTCATATGTTAGAAATCATAGTAGGGTAACAAGACTCGAGCAATGAAGCATCAGCATTTCTCTGCCCTCATGAGCAGAGTATCATCCAATGATCCAATAAAGATGAACTTTCTGAGAAGAATTTTTTGCATTTTGCTAAACAAATTGCAAATTTGTTTAAACAAATAGCCCATCTAGCAGTTCAAAACATGTAAATGCAAATAGATTAATAGGTACAACTTAAGTGGGAAGGTAACAGCACAGAACCCTTGGCGTATAGCCATTCTGACTACATGACCATGGATAATGTCTTTGGACAACGCTGGCTCCCTCATCCAAGAAACGGAGATGAGCACTGTTCCCTAGAGTCAGACACAACTGTACAGGGAAACCTTTACCTTTATCTTAAACAAATTGGTCATATTAGTTCAGCTCTTGATTTTCCCTTTGGCAGAACCACTAAAGATACCGTAATTTGATGAAGACCTTGAGTAGTGATCTGGGATTTTCTCAGTTTGTAGATTTCTAATATGGTGGACAGGCTGCATGACTATGGCTACTTCATTTTTTCAAGCAGTAAGAAGTGGGAGTGAGCTGCTGGATTCAAAAGATAACCAGTGTCTCTTTGAGAGAGGGAGTAGTTTCTGCTGTCTTGACAATAATACTGGTACACCCCCCTCTTAATCCAAAAGTAATAAACAAATTGGACAGGTCTCCATCTTTCTTTTTTTAGAGAAAGTTTTGGAAAAAGAGTCTGGACTTAGGCTGCAGGTGATCCTAGAAGAAATAGAGTATATGGATCCCCGGCAGATAGGATTCAGGACCAGAGATGAACTGAAGCCGCAGTGGTCACATTTGTGACTGATTTTCTTCAGAACCTCAGTGGAGGGAATGTGATCCTGGTCCTTTCAGTTCTCTCTCAGCAACATTCTATACAACTGACCAAGGCATCCTTCTGAACGATTCGCAAGAGCGCTACCTGAATCAAGTACATTGGAGAAGTCGGTTAAGTCCTTGGCCATACCAGTGTCAAGTGCTGCATGTGTGAGAGTTGTATTTAATGGTTTCTCAAAACATCAGTAAAAACAGAAGTGTATTCAGAGGGGTGGTGTGGTGTAGTAGTTTGCTACATAGTTTGGAAAGAAAGAGAAGATTAGGAACTTGTTTCTATAAAAAGGACTAGTTCTTGAATCACTAAAATTCTTCAGTATTACATATTCAAAATTCCTTGATTTTCTTGTCGATTTATCAAAATCTTTCTAGTCCTATTTGGATGGATAAAGCTTGACAATATTATTTAACATACATATAGCACCACTTGGGGAAATTGTAGCATATTGAACTACTTGCCCCACCCCCTTTTGAGTGTGCTGGCTTGGTCTCTTCTATCCTTACACAATGATTATTTGGCTGAGAACTCCCAGAATCCACTCTGCAACTAAAATGTGAAACTGATAACAGTGAAGTTAACTTCCAAGTTGCAAAGCATTATTTTACTTAATGTGATTTGAAAACTGAAAAGTGTTTTGAAGTCAGGTTTCTTTGTTCTTCCTTTTTGTTTAGAAAAACAGCTTCAGAATGAAGGACTACTATTCAACAAAGAAACTGTACAGCACCTTGAAGATGCTGTCAAATCCATTAAAAAATTGGTAATATCAAAATCTAAAAAAGTATTGCCTTTGGATATTTAAAAAGTACATGTGTTGTGCTTACAAAATTTGTGTTAGACTAAATAGTCTTGCGTTGAATGTATGGATGAATATTTGTGTACTGGATGTACTGTTATTAGAGTTCAGTGTTGCTGTAAAGAGAAGACCTGTGCTAGGACAATGTGGTCTTTAAAAAAAAAACCTTGCACACAATGTACCTTACAATTCATCTTCTCTCCCATGCCCTCCGTCCAACTTGCTTTTCCAGGCGGTGCTGGATTCAAATCTGATTTCAAAATCTTAATATTCTATTAAGCTTGCTGAGAATATTTAATCATGCCATTATCTCCCACAGTCTGGGGGGTAGGAGAGGAAAGAATACAGGTAGTCCTCAATGTATGTCCATAATTGAGCCCAGAATCATGGTCATAACTCATGGTAGTCATTAAGCAGATCACCATGTGACCGAACCTGATTTTATGCCTTTTATGTGGCAGACATTAAGCAAATGCTGTGGTCATTCAGTGAATGGCATGGTCGTTAAATACATGCATTTAGCCAACGGGCATTTCTCTTTTATGGAAACTGGAAATAAATGCCAGTTTCTGAGGGATAAAGCCAAAAATCATGGTAATATGACTGTAGGATACTATAAAGAATTGTAAGTGTGGGGCAGTTGCCAAGTGCCCAAAATGTGATCATGTGACCTTGGGGAGGGGGCAGCCATTGGAATTTCAAAACTGGGTCATAAATAGTTCTGGAGAAATCGACTGTAACTTCAAATTGCCTTAGCCCATTTACTGAAATTTATTAAAGATCTAAGCAATGATTCTTTTGTATAAACTTTATCACTAAGAAAAAAAAGTCTGTACCTACAGTTAGGAAAGATACGCCCATCAGATTTTTTATATCTGTCAATTTTTAGTAAAAGTAAAGAAAAGATACAATTGAATTGTTGGAAGAAGAGACCATAAAAAACTGTAATCTCCGTATCAGAGTCAAGAGTTTCCCAGCAATTGTTATGAAAGAATTTGAAGGTATTTTTAAGATAATCCATTTTATCTTAAAGTAAAATGCATTGGAGAATGCAACATATGATTAATTTGCTAATTGTGATAATTTATTTTAAGAACTATGCACTTTGACAAACAGCTTTACATAACTTGTTTTGATTATTATTTGGATTTGGATAATAGAAATTGAGCTATAATTTTTAAGTATAAAAAGAGGAAACTAAGAAACAATATATAAATAGTTTTATTATTTATACCTGATTTAGAAAAAAAAATGTGAAATCAATACATACCTGGGGTTTACATACTGCTTAATCCCAGATCCCCACTAACATATCTCCAAAGTAATCTGATAAAAAGGATTAAGTTTTAATAACCTACTGTTCAAGGCAGCAAATTCTTTTAAACTCTTTATTAATGATCTGAAAGGATGAATCCTATAGAAGACCAGAGAAAGTTTGTGATGAAGAGCCAAGAGTGAATTATGTTGTTTGGCCTTAATGCATTTAAATATTACCAAGATTTTCCAAGTATTGGAAGTATAGGAATATACTACGGATCCTTTGCTTGTTTGCTTCAATTTTCGGCTGAAGAGGTATTAGAGTAAGTAAATATTAGAATATGGAAAAATAACTGCTTTAAAAAAGGATCAAGAAATTCATGGAACACGAAACATTGTTCAGCATACTGCATATATTTGAAGCTTCATATGTGGATCATCAATATTATCTGGCAAATAATAAAAGAGGTTTACGTGTTTATATTCCAGCTTTCAAGACATCAGTATTTTCAAGGACTTGTTTCTGTGGAAACGGATCTATGCAGTATAACTGAAATATCTAGATCAGGAGTGAGCAACTACGGCCCCTTTACAACCTGTGGACTTCAATTCCCAGAATTCCTGAGCCAGCCCTGCTGACTCAGGAATTCTGGGCGTT
>JANHJO010004972.1:13623-24945 GCA_032468235.1 Pseudoxyrhopus heterurus | reverse complement strand
AGGCCTGGAGGAACGTTGTCCATGGGGTCGCGATGGGTCGGACACGACTTCGCAACTAACAACAACAACAACAACAAACATAATTTGTTACACTATCTTATTTCTGCTAAATTTAATAAGGAAGTACCTGTAATCCATTGTTGGGAAAAGTTATTTTTAATATTTGTGGTGTTTCTTATTTGCATAGCATACCATAGAGATGTAACAATGTTATCGGCCCTTGGCAATGGGTTTCAAGTTAGCATATAGCCTAGAAACTACATTAGTCACACTTGCTGATGACCTTTAAAGAGACCAGGATCAGAGGAATGCAACCTTCAAGTCCTCGATTTCTCAACAGTTTTTAGTATCATTTACCATGGTATCCTTCTGGAGTGCCTTGGAAAGATTGGAGTACTGGGCGCTGTTTTGTAGTGGTGCTACTCCTTCCAGAGGGGATGGTTTTCAGTATCTGGTATTATCAGGGTACCAGATGATGATAACCCACCTATATATATCAGCCCTTGACCACAGAGGTGATTCAGTAGAAAGCTGAACCAGTACTCTGAGGCTGTTAGAGTCTGGATGAGAAAGAACAGACTCAAAATTAATCCCTGCAAGAAAAGTGACTTTGGGTTTATGATTCCAAGAAATACTATCTTTGACTATGAATGGATTGGTATTCCTATGTTCAAAGTTGGTTTGCACTTGGAGGATCCTGGATTTACAGCTCCTATTCAATCAACAGGTAGTACTTGTATCAGGGGGATTTGTAGTCAATCAGATCTTAATCATCTCTTACTTGGGTTTTTGTAATGTGTTCCACACGGGGCTGTCCTTAGAAAGCATTTGGAAGGTACAACTGGTACAAAGTGTGATAGTCAAACATACTGAGTATCCCAATTCAGTATAATCAGACAAATCCACTGCTTTGGGAATGTATTGATTACCATTTGGCTTCCAGATTCTTGTTGTCACCATGAAGGCCTTACTTGGTTCTGGACCAGATTATCTGAGGGTGTGCTTTCTCCAAATTATTTTGCCCATTGAATCAGATTAAATAAAGTCAGTACTGTCTAGGATTGTTAACCCCCCCCCCTATTTTGTAATTCTGTCTGATCTTCTCCTTCCCTACTGAGTTCAGAAAAATAATTGAGCCTTGATTGTTCTGTCTAGCATACCAGAAGGGCAGGTTGTGAATGAAGGTTGAAACTGAAGGGCACTTAAGTTTGTATGTTTTCTGTACATTATTTGGATATTGTCAATTTTATTTATATATTAAGGTTTATATTTTGATGATAACAATTTTATTTATATTATAGGCGATTATATTTATCATTTTTAAGGGGGTAGTTTTTTATTTTGTGCTAATCTTGATTGTTACCTATCCAGAGCCTTTGGTAATGGCTGGCATACTAACTAACTAAATAACTGGTTAGTTAACTGAATGGATGGATGGATGGGTGGGTGGGTTGATAGATGGATGGGTGAATGAATGAATGTTGGCTTATGTTGTTTACTCTCATTTTTAAGATTTTTTCACAATTTTCTTTTGGCAGTAAAGAGCAAGATCAAACATGGGAGAAATATAATGAAATTGTCCAATTAGTAAACCAATACATGGCTGAAAAGCATTCCATGAACATTAAAATAAATGAACTTCGTAATATGACAAAAAAAGAGGAAGAAGAAACTGCCATGGAAGAGATTGCCATTGAAGACCTAAAGCAAGTAATGGCTAGAGAAGCCCTTCAGTTTAAAGAAAAGAAAGCATCATTAGCACTAGAGGTACAGTTTTAGGAATTGAACCTTAGCACTGCATTAATGAAAGCATCAATCTTGGGGCCATCCATCCAGTGGGTTTTCAGAAAAATCCTCCATTGTTTAAAATTAAACTACCTATATAGTGTAGTACATTGGAATTGAGTATGAAGCCTTATACATGAAAAACATCTGCTTGATCATATGAGTGTAAAACATTTCTGCTCATTATAATTTAGGGATTTTCCTATCTTAAATCTAGGCTGCCTCTATATAATTTGCTAAAATGTATCCATGAACATAAATCCCAACATTTGTGAAACAATTCTTATCTGTTTTAATATCTCTCCAACAATGCTGGAGGGTTCCATAGAAAGTGCTAAATAATATACAAGTAACAATTTTAGCTATATTAAAGTTGTTTTTTACTGTAGATTGAAGAACTTCAGAAAAAACTTCAGATGAGAAAAAATGAGGTTGAGAAAAAGAAGAATGAATTTGAAGAGTTGCTTAAAATACTAAATCGTTTACAGAAGAAAGTTTCACATCGTATGCGGGTAAGTTGAATGGTGCCTTTGGTAATATGCCATTTCAAAATCGTATCCACTGAGCATTATATTTTTCCGGTATAAAATGAATTAAGACTATATAAGTACAGTCCTAGGTAGACTGCATCTCAATACATTAGGGGATTAAATATTGAACATTTTATTTACATATTTATTAAATTTGTAAGGTTACCCATCTATCAAAGAAACAATAGACAGTGATCAAAGTAAGAAACAACAACCATAAAACACCTAAAAAAAACCCAGATCAGTTAAACCAGATCGCCAATTAAAAATCTCAAAAAATGTCTCATATTATACATCCATGCCAGAGCTCTAGAAATTAATAGTAGCCTTCCACAAGGCTGGTAGCATTGGGGTCATCTGTATCTCATATCATTGTGGATTCTGCCAAGAAGATTGTTACCTTGCAATGCCCACAGTTAGGAGTAAAATAAAATAATACAATACAATAAAATAATGTAAATAACAATTTATATAATGCCTATCTCCCAAATGTGACTTACAATGATTAAAAAATATATTTTCTGGCCATTAACACAGAGTGAGCCCTGAAAACACTATTCACCAGTCACATGAATTTAAGGGTTTCTAGAAGTTGAGCAAAGTCAGGGCCATCCATACCTCAAACGGTATAGTGTTCCAAAGGGCAGGTGCAGATATGGAAAAGTCATGCTTCCTGGGCCCTACTAGATGAGAGTCTGATTGACAGGATGCAAAACCTGCCTCTCCTCCTACCCAACCTAATGGGAATGGTAGAAATGCTGGGAACAAGGCAGTCCTTCAAATAACCTGGCCCAATGCCATATAGGAGTTTATAGGTAATAACTAGCAACTTGAATTTTAGCTGGCACCAAACTGAGACCCAGTGTAGCTTGCAGAACAAATATGTAACATCACCATAATGAGATAAATCCATAACTTCTGGACCAAATGAAGATTACTGAAGGTCAATCTCATATAGAATGCATTACAGTAATCCATTCAGGAGTGATCAAAGCATGAATGACTTACGTTTACTACCCCAATCTAAGTACTACCTTCTTTCCATAGCTGCCTCCTTTCCATAGCTACCACCTGCTCTTTGAACAGGAACTGTGATTTCACGAGGCCCTCAAAATTTTATACTGGTTCAGTCTGGGATATTGGAATGGGATAGAAAATTACCAGATTCAAGAGGCCCTAACACTCAAAGCCACTTAGTCTTGCAAGGGTTAAGAGGAAATCTGTTTATCCCCATCCAAATCCCCTAAGCTTTCAGGCCCTGAGATAGAATCTCCATAGCATCGGTTGGCTGGCCTGGGACAAGATATATAGCTAATACTTCATCTCAGTTTGCATATGATATTAAGCTCTGGATTAATTTAAGTTAAAGTTTTCATATCAAAGCTAGCATGTAAAGAAAGGTGTATTGGAAGGTTGCTTGATCCCAGACTCACTATCAGCTTTTTAAACCATGACTTGATACTTTATAATCCAAATTATATGTAATCTTCAGGTTACAACCACTTGTTCAATGACTGTTTAAAGCTATGATGGCACTGAATGAGTTGTTCTTAGGATCAGTCCTCAAAATTCTGGCCATTGTAGTGCCCCTGCAGTCATTTTATCCCAATCCAGCCCTCAGTAATCCTTGATCATGTGATTGTGATTCCCCACATTCCCTGTCAGCTTCTGACAAGCATAGTCAATGGGGAAATTGTCAGGAAATTATAAGTCACTCCTACCACTTTTTCACCTGCTTCTGGCATCTCCTGGGGGACACATGTACTCATCTATGCTCTGTAGCATGTCCTTGCAGTGTCCTCCACAGCACCTGCACACCTATCCGAACTCCATAGTAACTGACCCTGGCAACTTCCTGCTGCACCCATGTACCTGCTAGCTGCTTGCCTGGAAGCCCCCCACCCCAAATCCCACTACATAACGTGCACAGTCCTGGGATTATGACAGCAACTGGGACTGCCAGAATTATATTGCTAATCGATGCAGTCACATGAAGATATACTTTATAACTACATCGCTTAGCAATGGAAATTCTGGTCCCAATTGTCTATCTGAAATACAGGACTCTCTGTATTTCGGTGCTTTAATACTTTAATACTTCAATAGGAGCAAAATGAACTTATCCAGTATCAGTATAAAATGAGCTTTTTATAAAGTTACCATTTATACTATTGTTTTATTTGTATTTTTAATAGATTGTTACTGATTTGAAAAAGCAGTTACAAGAAATGTTAAAAACCATCAAAAGTCTAATACAAGAGTTTGAGAGGAAAAAGACTGAGAAAGAGGAGCTTATTAAAAAAAAGTAAGCAAGATATACTTTTCTGTTACCATTGCACTTGAGTTTTTTATCTCTTTTGTTGCATATGTATGTACAGTATGTATGTATGTATGTATGTATGTATGTATGTATGTATGTATGTATATCTTATAGAAAGCAAGCCTTCATGTTATCCAGTTCTGACTGGATACTAAAAGATAAAAAATACTATAGCAAATAGTATTTTTTTATTCTTATTTTATTTATTTTTTATTTCATATTTTTTAGCAAATAGAATATGATTTACATTCAAATTAAGTTATTAGCTCAATTTGAAAAATGTTGACTCAGAAGTTGTGTTTTATGAAGCATGACTTATCATATATAAACTGGGGTGCAATAATTTGTTCAACAAACCAGCTTTTAAGACAAATCATGATTTAGTACAATGTGCAAAACGTGCTGGTGAAAAAGCTTTTTAACATTTTCTTACTTAATCCTTTTAAACAGGAGACAAATTCCTTGTGTGTCCAGTCACACTTGGTCAATAAAAAGAATTCCAATTCCAGGAAATGGCAGCATAAGTTCTCCTGTCATACAGTTGGATTTTCCTATTCACATGCAACATATTAACATGTAATGGTTAACATCAAAATGAATACAGTAAACCTAGACACATGAGTGCACTTCACCTTTGATTGATTGTGGAAAGTTATCTAATACACATCTATTGCCTGCCAGCTTCCCCAGTGACGAGTACAAAGTTATCTACTTAGGAAAGAAAAATCAATAATGGTACTTATGGAAAAGACCTTGGAATAATAGTTGATTGCAAAGTGAATATTAACCAGCAGAGAGATATGGGTGCAAGAAAGGCAAATGTTAGACAGCACCATGTATAATTTTCAACTAATGGGAAGTAATTGATCCCTTTCTTCATCTTTGGGAATACACTTATAGTATTCAGAGAATTTGGAACATGTTTAAAGAATAATCATGAATATGATTAGCAGGTTAGAAATGTGAGTCCCATGAAGAAAGATGTAAAGTATTGGATATATGAAGCTTTGATAAGACATGACTGGTAGGGAGACATGCTAATACTTTTGTCTGCTTAAGAGATTATCATATCACCAAAGAGTGGTTAATTAATTAATTAATTTGGATTTTTGGGCTGAGCATGAAGTAGAACTCAATGGTTTAAATGTTAAAATTTCTGTTTTTTATAAAAGCCTTCAAGGTACTTCTGGTTAATGGCAAATCCAGTGTGAATGTAATGTCCAGTGTTTCCCTAATAGCATATTAGTTCATTTAATTTGCAGGTGTTGCGTATTTCTATTTGTGACTTTAGGCTGCAAAAGATTTAAGGGGGCTTATTAATTTATATCTTGTGTTTTGGCCCTGTTTTTCCCCCCAATCTTTCCAATTTTTTGTTTGCAATCTACCTGTTGTTAGATTTACATTTTTATGAATTTGTACAGTAATGCTGTGAGAAGCATACAAACAGGATATGGGGGCAATAGATTTCCCTCAGTTTCCCAGCAGCAGGTATTCAGAAGCTGCTGCCTTTGTTTCTTCAGTAGTATCTTGCCGTCACAACTAACTATCACTGATGGATTTATCCACAGTGAATTTGCCTGATTTTCTTTTCTAAAATTCCTGTAATTACATCTTGCAACAAGATTTGGCTCATCTTTAGTATTAAGAAAACCTATTATTGTGTCCCATATAGGAATATATAGCATCAAAAGCAAATGGTGTGAGTTCTTGTATTTTTAGGCAGTGGCTCTCTGTAGGAATTACTTGTGGAAAAAAAATTATACAGAATCTCTCTGTTGGCAGTTTTATACAACTGTGATAACTGGATTTTTCTGAAAAAGAAAAATGATGGTGCAAAGTATGTAAAATGACACAAGATAAACTGTGCTTGATGGCTTCTTTCTCTGTATAAGAATATGATGCTTTTATTTGATTACTGTTTTTCAGGCTTTGTGTTCAGGGCAATCTAGTTTCATTAGATACAGGCTTTGATGAAGAAGAAGAAAATTTGCTACAGCAGCTACAGGAGGTAAAAAGAACAGTTCATGCTACTGAGTTTGGAAATAATGGATAATGGAAATAAAGAATACCAGCCATGACCCTCAGTGCCTATTTTTGTGCTGATTAACTATTTAGTGGGAAGAGGCCAGGGTGTTCTGCCCCATCCTTTCATTGAAGTGAGCAGTATAGGCGCTTCTTTTATATGTAACTATGTGCACATAATTCGGGTTGCTAACAGAAGCTTAGGAATTATGCTTAATTGAAGTTTCTTCAATATCAATTCCACTATTGTATGCAGTAATGCATATTTCTTAACATTATCTTCTGACTTTATTCTTGAAATATAGGCATATAGGCGAATCATTGACATGGTTTCTGCAATTGAAAAGAACTAAAGATGTTTAGAAAAATCCACGGGGAAATAATACCCACACTATTGCTGCTAATGTATGAACTGATCCTAATTTCATTTTCCTGAGTAGAGCTGAATTAATTTAAGAATAATATTTGGTGAAATTAAGTAGACGTTAAGGCCTCCTTTGCCTGATTTCATTTTCTTATACTTAATCTAAATAAATAAACCTTGGCTAAACCTTGGCCTTATATACACCAGATGCACTTTTAAAAAATAAAAAAAAATGTTAAAACAACAACCTAAAGCTTTGTTTTGATTAGTGATAAACAACAACTCAGTTTACATTTTCTTTTGTGATTGGCCTACCTATCATTTGAAAGAGTGCCCATAACTAACTCTGAAATTTCAAATATGCTGCAAACCCTAATCCTAAACCCTGCTCAAACAGTTTGAATCTTTTGCATTATATGCTTTGCTACATTGCTATTGCTATATTGCTATTTTGTCATGAGATTAATTCTCAATACCCTTCAAGAAAGCAAAAAAGTGACTGATTTCAGCCAAGAAAATTAATTCTATAATCAAATTATTTTTTTCCCATGAAAGTTGATATTTTTCTTGCGCCTTTCAATGCCATTTCTCCATTTTCATTCACAGAATACAGCCAACTTAAAATAAACCAAACAAGATGAATTTATACCATATGTTGATCTATTTGTTTTTATTTATTTATTTATTAAAACAAAAGTATAAAAAAGAACTAAAAAAATCAGTAACAGTACTCCTTTGACCATGGATAAGATCAAAAAAGTGATTTTGATACGAATAATTGTAAAGCATCAAAACTAGACAGCTTTCTTATGGAATCATTTAAAATATGTATTGATACTTTCACTCCTATATCAACTACATAATGAGATATTTATTTTTAGTGGCTTTACTCACATTGATAGTCAAACTATGTCAAATAAAATGACAGTAATGAAACTAACAATGAAACTTATCTGCTAACAATGTCATGCTCACAATTATTCAACATATTAGAATGAAACAGATTTTAAAGTTGAATTCTCATTTTAACTAGCATATTTTACTGAATTTTATTAAACCAAATTTTTATTTTATTTTATTAAACTAAATTTTATTAAACCCTTCAAAGTCTACTAAATTAGTTTTATATAGGTTAAATGTGACAAGACATAATATGCTTCTTACTGGACAGGCTGTTTGATTCCTCCCTTAGAAGGATGGCTAAACAAATTGTGGGAGTATTCTTTGATGTCCAGAATAATTACATAATTAAAAAATAAAACTGATATAGAATTCAATTTTAACTGGAAACTATCCTGTATTATGACTTAATACATGGATTTGTATCTAATCCAAATTTAGTTTTTTTTCTATGTAAGGAATCTATATTTTAACTTCAGGGGATGTTCCAATTAAAATAGATTCTCAGTATTAATTTGGTTTATAATAGCTTATAATTTCAGTCAGTTATTTATACTGTGTTGACCATGGTTCCTAATGTGTGTGTATTCTTAGCTTAAAACTTGATAGTGTTTTTACCTTTTAAAATTAATACTACATTCTTTGTAATTCATAAGTTTAACAGAATAGCAGAGTTAGAAGGGATCATGGAGGGCTTATAGTCCAACCCCTTACTCAAGCAGGAGATCCTATGCCATTTCAAACAAATAATTGTCCGATCTCTTCTTAAAAAACTTCCATTATTGGAGCATCCACAACTTCTGGAGACAAGCTGTTTCATTAATTAATTATTCTCTCAGGAAAATTCTAGGTTGGTTCTCTCCTTGATTAGTTTCCATCCATTGCTTCTTGTTCTGTCTTCATATGCTTTGGAGAATAGGCTGACCCCCTCTCCTTTGTGACAGCCCCTTAAATATTGGAACACTTTTTTTTTATTGGCTGATATCTTCAGTGTACAACTGTCCAAAACAATAAAATTAGGAAAATAGGTAATATTACATCTAATGTAAGAAAATGTGTGCTGCTCAGAGTCATCAAAGAAATTGGACAACCTTATAAATGTAAAGCTTTCAATTGAAAGTTATGAAAAACATTTTTAAACAATTCTTAAGTTTAAAAATCTATTTCTAAATTAAAACATTGTGAAGTGTGGCTGTGATGTTGAGTTAAAATTACTTATATATTTGATTGATTAAATTATTGATTGATTGATTGTTGCTGAATTAGAAACAGGAGGCTGTGAGTTCTAGTCCTCCCATAATGGCGTGTTAAATCACTCTTACCTAGTCCAATTTACATCATAGGGTTGAGGTTGTGGGGAGTTTTACTCCCTTTTAATCATCTATGTTACAACAGATGCAGATACCTTTATAAAATATATTTAATGTATTCATATTTAATTTTTTCATATATAAAAGTGGATTAATTTAAAACTTAAATGGTTTATTGACTAATATATTTTTCAGGGGCTAAGACCTGCTTTAATAATATTTCATAATTCTTTGCAAGTCATGGGAATGTCAATGTTTTTAGAACCATTAAGCTTTTTAGTTAAATAAACCATTCTGGGATTTTTCTGTAGATTGACCGGAAACTGAAAGAACTTCAGGAAGTCTATCAAAAAGTCAAAGAGGAAAATGATACTCTTAATATGCAATACCAAATGTTAATAAGTGAAGAAGAACATTTTCGTTCTGAAAGAGACAAGCTAGCAGCAGAGTACGTTAATCCTTCAACTTGTTTTTAATTCCATAGTGCTTATAATTATAATCCAATTGTTAAGTGCTTTCGAGTAAACAGCCTGCGTCTGAATCACATGATAACCTAAATAGGATCTTGCCATAGTACAAAGAGTGTTATTTTTATTTAAAACTTGTATGTCTGAAGTTGTCGAAATTATTTTAGCATAATTCTTTTACCATAGTTCATCCATCCATCTTGTTCAAGGGAAAAAAAGATACTTCGTTCAAATTATCCAAGGGTAGCCATTCTATGCCTTATATTAAGTGAGCCAATAATTCAACCTAAGCAAACACTCCTACTTTCTGTTAGGAAATATATATCCTATAATTTTATATTTTTATAATTTTAAAATGTTTTACTCTGAAATTAATTATAATTTTAATGTTAATTTTATTGATTATATTGTACACCACCCAGAGCTCCTCTCTGAAGAAGATAGGCGGTTAAGAAATAGGAAATACAAATATATATATTATATAAGAGCCGCAGTGGTGCAATGGTTAGAATGCAGTACTGCAGGCTATTTCTGCTGACTACCGGCTGCCTGCAGTTTGGCAATTTGGGTCTCACAGGCTCAAGATTGACTCAGTCTTCCATCCTTCCAAGATTGTTGGGGGCAAAATGCTGACTCTGAAAACTGCTTAGAGAGGGCCGTAAAAAAGCACTGTGAAGTGGTATATAAGTCTTAAGTGCTATTGCTATGTTATAGGAAATATAAATAAATAAACAAACAAACAAATAAAACCTATGAGCCATGGTGCGGAGTTGGTTAGAATGCAGTATGTATCCACAGCCAGGAATTCAGTGCTGACCAGCTCACGGTTGACTCAGCCTTGCATCCTACCAACGTCGGTAAAATGAGGACCCAGATTGTTGGGAGTAATATGACATTTGTGAACCACCTGGAGAATGCTGTAAAGCGCTGTCGAGTGGTATATAATTCTAAGTGCTGTTGTTATTGCTGACTATACTTAGCATTCAACCAGCGACAGCATCCTGCTAATGTTGGCTGATCCCCAAAAGAGTCAAGGTTATTTGATAGGATACCATCAAGAAATTTCAGGTCTGTAAGCTAAGTTGGGATGCCAAAGGACATGCTGGAGGAAGCCAGTGGCAAACTACTTTCATATAGTAATCTAGAAGATATATGGTTTATCCCATGTGATTATGGGCGATCTTTACCTTTTAAATAGTTTTAACATAGAAATCGATTACCAGGGGGGGAAAACTGTGTTCTTTTCCATAAGAATTTTTTTTCAAAATGGGCTGCTAGTAATTCCAAGTTAATGTTTTCAAACTCTTGAATATTGCTAATCTGTTAGTTAAGAATGGCTCTGAAGGCAGAGTTGTTGTGTCTGAACAATAATGACTGTCTACAGTAGGAACTGGTAGTACTACTGCTAAATGATTTCATCTGAGTCCTTCCTCCATGGAATAATGTTTACTTGAAAACAACTATATGAATTGGGATAACGGCTCCTGGAAATCTATGCTAGGCTATCTGAAAAAATACAACAGGAAATCATGTTTTTGACATTCTGTAGCCTGTATTCTTGTCATTTTGTGATTAGTTAACAAAACATATGAAAAAAAGCCTTTTACCTCTTCCTGATTGTATG
>JANHJO010004970.1:70031-80694 GCA_032468235.1 Pseudoxyrhopus heterurus | reverse complement strand
TTATCTCTTCCTATAGTGGTATTTTCAAGTCCTATTATTTTTATATTGTCAAAGACAGATGCATATAATCCTGTCCATCTATTTATCTATCACTAGTAGACGTTATAGGAAAATATCCATTTTAGTCTACAATAGATGAGAAAACTGGTAGTATTTTTTTTCAGATTTTTAGTAAAGGTATTTTATTTTTAGTAAAGGCATTTATTTATTTTTAGAAAATAAAAAGCTATCAGCTAATGCCTTTACTGACATTTTGTAGTTTAAAAAGTACTATTCGGATTCCTCCTGATTAGATTGGCCTCCATCAAAAGAACTACGCAAGATATATGTGAAATGCACACAGAATCATGCTATATCTTTCCATTAGGAGTTCTTCTAAACTGTGCTATTTTCCCAATTATGTTACAAGTAGATAAAAAGCATTTTCCTACTCATACATATGAATGGCTAGCCTAAATATTCTGGGGCACTAAATAAAAATAGGGCAAAGCTTCCTTGGTTTTGGAAATTTTTAGTATGCCTCTTACAGCCACTGACCTCCTTGAAAAATGAAATAAGGATGGAAGTCCATTTAGCTATTGTGACTTCTCATATATTTTAAAGCATCCAAGTTTCTTTCAAACAGTTCTTAAGAATTTTTCAAAGGATTGACTTTGAAGCTTGCTTTTTTACCTGCTGCACTTTTTAAATTCACTTGAGCATATTGCCAAAGACCGACATAGAAATAAAAATGCCTTCAAAAGTAATGGAAACAAGAGGGTTGGAAGAGGGTTGAAAGGCCTTTTAGAAAACTCTACTATTGACTGTTTCAGATCTAAAAATGATAGAATAGACCCACAGCTTCTCAATACCAAAATAGAATGGTCAATTCATGAACTATCCCAAAACATGTAAATAAAATAAAAGACTTTCAGTTTTCAGAATAGTTTCTGATGGATTGATATGGGGGGAAGGATGGATATTAATATTTACAATCATTTCAAAGTAATCAGTTGATTACAGTAAATCAAAAGACTGGAACAACCCAATTATTTGGAAAAGTTATAGTAGGAGCAACTTTGGTACCACCACTTTTTTAAAAGATCAAGAAAGTAAGATTTATCAGTGGTTTTAAATCATGATTGCATTATAGCAAGATGTAGGGCTCTTCAAACCAGTTGCTGGAGGGCATGAATCCTAGACTGATGAAGATTTAGCTCTTAAGTATTCTTAATTCATTGTTCTGTCTATCTGCATTGTTCTGTTCATCTCCTTAACAAGGAAGGTGTTTGTTGGGTTAAAAAAAATTAAGTATTCTTACTTCATTGTTCTGTCTATCTGCATTGTTCTGTCCATCTCCTTAACAAGGAAGGTGTTTGTTGGGTTAAAAAAAGTTATATTTTAGTTAGAATGGTGCATACACTGATAAAATGTGGGAACTTTACAAGAGAACTATTATTTCATTGAAAGACATTTAAACTGCCAAGAACCAAAACACAAATGAAAGCAACTTTATTGGCTGAACTCTCATTTTCTGCAAGAGATTTAGAGTTGTTGTGGTTTTTTTTTTAAAAAAAACAGGGTGGTATGGTAGCATTTGTTGGAACAAAGCTATCTTTATAACAATTGATTAAAAAAAAAAACCCAGGATGCTTGAGTAGGACAATTCCGAAAAAGAGGTAGCATCTTATGGAAGCCAAAACAGTGCATGCTTTTTTATCTTCAAAAATTCGAGAAATTCTCAAAATCACAGACACCAAGAAACTTCTTTCTTGATTGTGAGACACCATTTATTCACAAGGGGTTAAATAATGCAGCTCCCGCCTGTGTAAACTCTGGCAGAGAAGTGTGTACACAAACAGGAAATGCAATCTGGGCCACCGTGAGACCAGTTCTGCTGCCCTTCTGCAGTCTGCCGGTGGACTCGCACTTTGTGTTTGGGTGGGCGTTCGCGCACGCTCCCTCGTTCGCTTGCGGGCGGGCTCCCCCCCTCCCTCAGTGTGTAGGCTAAGTGGCGATGCGAGGAATGGGGGGGGGGAGAGAAGGGGCGTCACCATCTGTTGTTAATTCTCCGGTCATTGGATTAGTAACCCTCGGTGATGAGATCAGCAAGATCAGCTTTCAGGATGGGGTGCTGGACTGGCTTTAGCTGCAGGCTCTTCCCATCTGGGCTGTCTGTGTCATAAAAGGGGAGAGCAAGAAAGGGGCGGGGGAGAGGCTGGGCACAGAGAGAGGGAGAGAAAAGAAAGCCGAGGCATAAAAGCTGGAGGAATCTTTGAAGAAAGAACGACGAGGCAGCCGGGGCAGGCTGCCCAGAGGCCACTTTTCCTTCTGCCGAGAGTTTACAGCGGGGAGTTTCCTGTCGGTGCGGCTCGCCTCGATTGTCTGCTGCAAACGCGTGGACCACGCGAAGTCCAGAAACCGGCGCCGGGCCGGGAGTGGAGGGAAGCGGACGGGCTATTTCTGCCGAGTTTGGGTGCCAGCTCCCCCACTTCCCATCATCCCGCCGTGGTGTGGTTCCTCCCGGGCGTTGAGCTTCAACTTTTCTGAGTTTTTGCCTCCGGAGCGGGAATAGCGTATCCAAGCCAGCAGTTGGGGTAAGCAATAACGGGGTGTAGACGTTTTTTTCACTGTTGAAGGGAAATAGTCTCGTAACGTCCCAAGATGCTCTGCTGCTGACTCTGCTTTCAAGTGGCCTGTCTTTCTCTCTGGATTTTTATGTATACGTTAAAAAAGAACGAGGGGCTATAAATCCAAGAGACACGGGATTGACGGCGAGATGCTTCATTGTTTGTATGGTAAGTGTCTGGAAAAAGTGACGGCTAATCGGGAATGGTTTACTCAGCTGGCTATAGGACGTCAACATTTAATTGTGTCTCAAAAATATATATATAACGTTGAAGCAAAACAACGCTTGGCTTGGTGATTAAACAGCTGTTGCTAAAAATGAAACTGTGTAGAACTTCTCCGGTTCTTTGTAGATGCAGATTTAAAGTCTGGCTAAGCTTGGCTTGTTTGTATGAGGAATAAGTGGCTGATTATCCGAGAACAAATGAGCATGCGGTAGGTTACATGCGGTGTCTGAAACCATTATATTTTGCCAGGATGTTATAAACGGAGCGGAGACGAGGTTTAATTTACCAGGCTGACTTGTTCCAAGAGATGCAAGAATAATTTCCTGTGATCAAAGCTTCCTTAATGAAGCACTGTGATGGTAGTGGTCTGCATGTGCTGAGCCTTGTGAAAAGTAATGTATAGTCTACAATAAGCATCACATGTTGGTGCTAAAGATGCTTCCCAGATCAGCTGATTTCTTCTCAATACCCCTGCAAAATTACTGAATTTTTAAGTACAAATAACTCATTCTAAAAAAAGGGGGCGGAGTATATGAATTTTATATGCACCAGAAGTTCTGTGTCTAGTTATTGCTTTAATCCTAGCTTTGCTTAAAGTGATTAGGCTAATCAACTTTGTCCCTTCCCAGTTCCTCCTTTCAACAGTACTCCTTGTCCTGTCCTGGGTGATAGAAACTATTCCATTGTGAAATAATTCATTCAAGGAATGTGTTGGGAAGACGTAGCACTCAGCCAATGTCTTTCAGCTTCTGGCCGTTTAACCTTTGTTTGGTGAAGATATCTTGTTGCATTGTGGATGCTGAATGGCCCTGTCTCTATTGAGATTTTTATTTAATTTTACAAATAGAGGCATGGAATTATGTATTAGGGAGAAGTATATACCGGTGCCAGCATCTATAACTGTAGAGGTAGTGTGGATGAAGAGAGCTTCCTAAGAGCTCCAATTCAAGAATGGAAGCCATTCTATTTGTGTCTTGTTATTTGACCCAGCACAACCCCTCTGCTCAGTTTCATCACTTGCACTTAGGAGAAAAGTAATACTTTCCTTTCTGGCAAGGGCACTGAAGCTTAATTTATTAATGCATCTGAGACGCTCTGACTTTCTCAAGACACTGCTGAGGAGGAAGAACAGAGTATGCATTGGAAGCTGTGAAATGAAACACCACATTTCTATAGTAACTCTTTGTGGGAAACAATAGATTAGATTGAGAGTCCACTGTTTAAGGCAGCGGTCCTATTGAATCTCATTATTTTGTCATTTTAACAAGCAATGACCCTATCAGGAATTACTTGTATAGAACGGTAAAGAAAGGATATCTTTTATATATTTTGTATATGCCTAGTTTGTAAATAACTAGTAGCTTTGAAAGGAGTGCCCTTACCTATGTCACATAGGTGTATAACTCAACCAGTAAGAACAGAGCCTTGAAGTAACTGCAGTGCAGTTAAACTGTGTTAGCCATTTCAGTTCCAGTAAAACCAATGGGACACATAAGTTACTAGCCACAGTACTTTCAAAGAAGCTGACAGATTAGATCCCCCTTAACTGCTGGCCCACTGATCATGGTTAATGGTTAGATGGGGGGGGGATATTTTAGACGTCCAAGGAAAACTTTTTGTTGCAGATCCTTGTTAGCTTCCAAAATAAATAGCCTTGTGTCACACAATGCCTGCTGAGTGAAAACTGTCTCCTGCTGCTTTGTGGCAATACTCATTAAGTCTCCAGACTTCTTGTGGTAGTGTAAGCTTAGCATAATGGATTTTCCGTGTACCAAGAGCAGACAACTATTCCTGTCTCCCTTCCTCCCTAGATACTGTTTGTCCCAGTTCTGTGTGTAGGTCACTGTCTAACTCCCTTTGAAGTGAAATGTTTGTCACACTCAGTCTTTCCTCTCCTGTTTACTGGTGTTCCATCTGCTGGATGTTGATGTCTTGAGGAATTTATTTTCCTATTCATTCAGCATTTCTGTTCCCATGTTCAGTTCTTGAAAATAATTTATTGCATATTTACTCCATTTACATCCCTAACTGACTGGTTACAATTGGCGGGCAAAATAGGATTGTCACAGTCCAAAATTGAGAATTTGTTATTCCTGGGCATATTCCACCCACCCACCTACCCACTCACTCACTTTTATTTTTTGTTGGAACAGCATACAGACCACAACAAGGTTGAATCTACTAGTAAACACTGAAATTAAAAGACTACTTTTTCTCTTATTTCTTTTGGAAATACAGTTGTATTGTGCGTATGCATTTTCTTTCTGAGATCTTTTTAACGGGGATTTTTCAACACTTTTTAATGAGGTCAGGATCTAGTGCATTGTTCAATAGAATTTGTTTTTAAATAGCTTTGCTTACTTTTCCTCTAATTCTAACCAGTACTGCTATTCTTCATACATCCTTTATTAACAGCCTTCTTCCAAGACATCAATATTACTTCAATAAAAATGCTTTTAAACTATACGATCTTCAAGGTTCAGTTCTGACCTTCTGAGGTAACATACTTGTTATGTACTTGATGGAAATTGAATAATTGCTAGAGTTTCATCAATTTTCAAATGCTATTAGAATATGTAAATCCCAAGCCTTAGGCTAATATAATATAGGAACAGCAGTTTGTAGTTCTGAAAAGTCAGCCTTGGTTCAGATAATTTTGGAGAAAGCCTACTTTGGGAGTTGTTAACAATCATGCTGACCTCATAGTACATAATTAATTAATCCAGTAACTATCAATGCAGGGTTGAAGATGGCTTGGTTCATTGACATTTTTAAAAGCATTTTATATTACATGTATACATATTTCTGTCACCTTTGGTTCATGTAAGATGAGTTTCATTCATCAATATGAATCTTTACAATACATCTGAACATTATTTCTGTCTGTCTCATAGATCTCCATGTTCTAATGAGTGTTCCATCTTATACTGCTTCTTGTCCTTTAGCTGAATCATGTACGTCTGCTGCTTTTCTTGGTGTTGGTTTACTAAGATTATTCCAAGGTAAACAGTCTGTTCCCAGAATATGTGGCCAGCACTTCCCTGTTGTTCGCGTTTTTGTATTTTTGTGCGCTTTTAAAGTCATTCTCATCTGTAGAATCAAAAATGTATTTCAGATTGTAGTGTGGTAATTTGTCTGTCTACCTGGTATGGGAAAATATTTATCTCTGTCCAAGGGAGAAAATAGATACAAACCAAAGGATAGGAATGAAAAGGTACAATAATTTTCCATTCTTCTAATCTTTATCAGGGAAAAAGGAAGAATGTGTGTTTATAAGCTAGAAATTTTAGCATAAAACCGAATACATAAACCAAACACTAATTATGTATGAGTTTCTAAGTATGAGGTGCAAGTGCACAATAATGTTGTCATGGTTTCAACCGGACTGTGCTTTGTACATATGAGATGAAATGACCATTACAATTACAGTTGGCCATTATCTTTATCAGTGCAATCCTTTGTTAATGGGTTCCAAATGTAGAGTAAAATTCCAATTGCAGATAGAAAAAAATGATGTATCCCACATGGAGGCATGATCATCATTACAATTCTTACTACAAGATACTGCTACATGGTAAATCACCATTTCCAGACCTTCTGTTGTTCAGATATGTTGGACAAATTGTTCATGCAGCAGTGCCAGTATCCTTCCTGGATAGAGGACTATGCGGCTTGAAGACCAGGTGTTGGAAAAGTTCCTTGCTGGGAAAGACTATGGTAAATTGTAGTTTCAGGTTTATATTGTTGCAAGTTCAGGATTGATCATTTATGTATTTTAGTTCAAGTTAGACAAAAAGTCAATTTCTCCCTAATATTAAAACCCACATAAAACCAACGAAACTGCAGTACAGTTTAAACTACTGAAAAGTTAATGACAAATGCAAAATGCATTGAGCATACTGCAAGTCCGAGGCAATTTACATGTTAAGTCAAAAGTTTTAGCTTTATGCAACATTTGTTAATTTGCAACATTTGTTAATTAACATTTGTTAATTTGCATTTGTTAAGTTCCTAGTGTGTGGGTTGAAACAAATGTATAAACCTAATCAGTGTCTTTTAATAGTTAACACAACCTTCCCCAATATGGTGGTCTCCAGGTATGATGGACTACACTCCCGTCATCCTCAGCACGGAAATATTAAGCCATTATTTTCTTAAATATATTTTATGAAAAATTTATAAATTTGGTTAAATTGAGCATTAGTCATTCTGTCCACTTACACGACTTCGCAACTAACAGCAACAATTGGTAGTAACTTTTCTGAAAAAATACATTTTAAATAAACAAAACAATAACAGAACCCCCAAAATAATAGACTGAGCTTATGACATTAAACATGTTATACATACATATACGTGTGTGTGTGTGTGTTCGTGCGCGGTGTGCATATAAGTATCCAAGAGTAGTCGCCTTGCAGAGAGATGGATGGCAACCAAATTTATTAAATTAAAAAAAAACACCAACTAAAATATGAGATCTTGGCATGGTGTGTGAACTCAGTCTTTGTTGTTTATAGGCCATAGTTGATGACTTTGTGTGGTCTATGGATTAAGCTAATAATGGCTTATTCAGGTAATCATGGTTTAGTGCTAATCATGAACGCATTTGCATTGTAACTGGATTATTTTGCCTGATTCAGGGAGTGATCTGTTGTTAATAACAGAATCATACCAGTAGAGTTTGAAGAGATCTTCAACATCATCTAATCCAACTTTCTAGTCCTTTCAGGATCCTCTAGTATATCTACAATAGATGCCTACTTAGCCCCTCTCTGAAGGCCTTCACCCAAGTAGAATTCATCACTTCATGTTGTGGTCTGTTCCATGGTCCATTGCCAAATAGCTCTTAATGTCAGAAAGTCCTCCTATATCTATCCATATATCCTTATTCTAATGTGTTAATTTTGTTCCTTTTTTCTATGATAATAACTTCCTCTTTGTTCCTATTAATGCAGTAGTTACTCACTAGATAGTGAGTTTTTTCCTTCCCTAAACCAGATGGAATTTAGTACAGAATATAATGCCTATTTTGAGAAATCTATTCGGGCACCTGAATAATTAAGAATTGAGAGCAGTATGAAGCCCAGAGACCTCAGTGCTGTAAAAGAACTGACATTCTGTGATGGGGATCAGTTGCCAGCTCAATGCCTGGAAGAAAATCAAGAAATGACACTGCACTTGAAGTACATCTTCCTTTTATAACCAATCCAAATAGAAATCTTAGATTCAATTATTGGAGTTAATCACTAATTAATCTAATTAATTTAATTTAATCTAATTATTTTAGTTAATCCAATTCACTGCTTATTTCTAAATTATTTCTACCTTTATCACAGGCTGATCTTTAGCAACCAAAATGAAAAGCCGCTTCTAACTTAGAAAGCTTGAATCAATCTAGTTTGGTACTAATGTTTTTTTGGACCAGACTGTCAGAAAGCAGATTGCAACTTAATATTTATTCAGAAGCCTGGAATCCATTCTTGCCCTCCTTTCTCACAAAGTAAAACAAAGCACCTATTTCATGAGGGCAGTTCCATATCTTTTGGAAATTGCACTAAGCAACATATCCATGTTTTGCAAAACTTTATGCAATAGGAGACTCTTCATTGTGTTAAACCTTGGCAGTTAAATCTTGTACTTTTCTCTTCAGAATTAGGACATGTTAAGTTAGGGGGTTTACTACCAGGTATGTAAGGTTGCAGATTTTGATAGATTGTGTTTGTTGCATAATTTTAACTGAAAGCAGAGAATAGGATCACTTTGGGGCACATACTAAATATTTGTAGAGTTCATAAAGGGTGGTAACATTTGATTGTTAATGCACAGGTTGAAATTCATCTCATTGCAATTTGTTTTTACTTTCTCTTATCTTTTCTTACAGATTTGGCTAAAAGGTTATAACTTCTAATAGAAATCTGTAGCATGGTCAGGTATTTAAATGTTCCAGATCATCAAGTGATACCTATCTCTATCTCTTTCATGATGAAATAAAACCATTATGTATGAAATTGAAAGTTTGATGGATATCATTTCTGCACATTTTATTCTTAAATTATAGAAGCATTTCATATAGCTATCAAGAAAAATTGTAGGGTTCTGCATGAGGGCTGCAAAAAATCTTAATAACAAAAAGATGCAGAAATATATCACTTTTTGCTGCTATCTAGTGATCATTCAGACTTTTGCAGCCCAAATACCGTATACGGTAGATACAGAATTTTTTTTCCTGGAATCTATTTTAAAGTGTTCAATTTTTAAACGGTGCATAGAATGAAAAAGTTAGAATGGGTGTTGGGTGTCATCTAGGCCAGAGTTCCACAACCTTTCTGGCTTTGCGGACTGGCAGTGGGGAGGGAATGGTTCAGTGCATGTATGAGGACATTTTTTTCCTAGTTTGCATGCTCTTTATGCTAGTACTGACACTATCTCAATCAGCCTAACTGAATCACATTTGAACCAGTTAGCTTCTGGTAAACATTTCTGAGAAAAATGTTTATAAGAATTAGAACTTAGTATATCATTCAGAACTACTTGAGAAAGAGAAGAATATAAATAAATTTCACAACCCCACAAAAAATCCTCTAAATTTGCTTTCTGCTCCCAAAGATGATGAAAGAAAGACCTTTGCCTGTCAAACTGTAAATTTAATTTTCATCCAGCATGTTTTATCTGAAGAGTTTCATTTCCCAGCACTAAAAACTGTATTTGATTTGGTGCTTTATTGCAAATTATAGTTTCTTCGCTTATTTAGTTTTTCTTATTCAGTTTACACTCTTTCTTTCATACTCAAACAAGTATTTGACAATAAAACATACATTAAATTAGATACTAAAATTAGCTAAAGCAGAACCAGGTATCTTTATGTATTTTCTAAACACCAAGATAGTGATAGACAAAAACAGTTCCAGAAAATAATACAAGAAAAGCAATAGCAATAGCCTATCAGGGCTTGCAACCCTCTCTAAGCGGTTTACAATGTCAGCATATTGCCCCCAACAATCTGGGTTCTCATTTTACCTACCTCGGAAGGATGGAAGGCTGAGTCGACCTTGAGCCTGGTGGGATTTGACCTTGCTCAATTGCAGGCAGCTGGCAGCTAAGTACTAATTACAAGTACTACACTCTAACCGCTGCGCCACCAAGGCCCTTAAATTTCTCAACTTTGAAATAAAATCAAAATAAAATAAAAATTAGAAAGTTTGTTACAGATTTGTCTCTTCAGACTAAGACCTCTTCTGATAAAGTTTTAAATCTTTGCTAACAAGACTGTAAATCAGAGCAATACATTTAGATCCATCTGCTGTTATACAAAAGAAACTGTTTTAAATGTAACCGGTATTGGCTATGCAGCATGGTATGAAGAAACTGTTCAGAAAAGGAGTCCAGCTCCTTAGCCACAGCTTTTAAGGTATCTATGTGCAATCTGTCCTTAGCAACAGTTCATCATGTCTCAATTGATCAATTTTATTACCACTGGAACTGCTATTTAAAGCAAATGTTAATGTCTCAGAATAAAAGTGATAATTTAATGAAGTGATTCCTAAACAACACCTACGCAGAGGTAGATTTATGAACAAATTCATGACCACAGAAATTCATGACCATAGCTTTCTAGAACTTCGCTTTTTGTCTTTTTATCGGAGGGGAAAGCAGGAGGGGCAACATATATACAAACAAGGAGGTGCAAACAAGGAGGAATGTCATGTTTGTGGACTTGGGCTTGGTTTTTCAGATTTTACAGAGAGAAACTGAGGATGCAGTTTAAAAAAAAAACCCAATTCAATTTCAGGGCATACATTAACCTTTTTAGGTATTTCAAGCTTCAGTCT
>JANHJO010004969.1:0-12805 GCA_032468235.1 Pseudoxyrhopus heterurus | reverse complement strand
CCTCCAGTCATGTTAGCTCAGGAATTCTGGGAGTTGAAGTCCACAAGTCTTAAACTTGCCAGGTTTGAAGACCCTTGGCCTAAAGCATATGGCTACAAATCCCAGATGCAAACCTTATGTTGACAGTTTAAATGGAAGCCAAAAGAAAATTATTATTCTTCCTGCCGTCTAGAGGTCATCTTTTCTTCAGCTCATCTCTGTTGACCTTAACAGAGGCTTATAGTCACCTAACCAGACAGGGTTTTAACACCAACATCCAAGCATCTGGTGAAGAAAAACAACTAACTCTAAGCCTAAATCAACACTAAGCATCATACACCTGGCCTAAAACAATCCGTGTAATAGAGCTAGTATTCCAGCCACAAACTAAAGATTTCATGCTCCGGGCCATTGATTTAACTGCTGTCTTTTTCAGACTGCTATTCTCAAGGAATTCCAACTTGCAATCTAGTACTTATTTGTGTGCCAGATCTGTAATTGTGTATCCTTAGAGATCTACACTCCTGCAGGCTAAGTGCAATCTCATTTTCTAAGTTAGAGTCAGATGCCAATCTCTCTCCCCTCCTCTGAATTTCTACAAAAACAGTCCTCATGACCTCTCTTCTTTAAGTTTGGGCTAATGAGTTCCTGATCTCTGCTTTATCCTCTGAGAATGCTTCACTGAAGGATAAGTACTCTATGGAAAACATTCTTATTTCAGGGAAGAAAAGAATAGATTGACTAAATGAAATAATCCTATTTATTAGTATGCCGCATGTTACATAGCTATTTATTGGGTTATGGTCCTGCATTCACAATAGCTATAAGAAAGCTTTGCAGCAGCCTGCCTTAACCAAAGATCATCTTAGAGCTGATTTAAGAGTAAGGTTGAAACTGATTTGGAAAGAAAGGTTGATTAGGAGCCATGGGAAGCAGTTTGACCTCGACATAATGATCTCATCATCTATGTGAAATTTAAGCTTTGAACTATTTAGGGCATGCAGAACACTGATGTAATCTGTGGTGCAACTTGGAATTTATTGCACCACAGCCCAGTTTTTAGATACAGCATTTTTTATCATTAGCAAAAGGTATTTCAGAGCTATCTATGTAAAGCCAAGTCTACCGGGGAGGCTAGATTACAATTAAGATAAAAGAAAAACACATGGAATGAGATATTTCTGGATTTCACCCAGAGAAAGTGGCCAACTGTCCACATAGTCATCCTACTATAACTAGACAATCCTGCTGAGTGCATTGTTGGAGACTATTGGCAGAGAGGTCTCCATAGCAGTTGACAGAGATGTATGACACCTTTTGACACTTTTCAAACTATAGCTAGAGCCTTTTCTTTCTGAAATTAAATATACCTTGGTTTTCTTGTTTCTTCCCAATGCACATCTCATTCCAACTTCTATATCAGAAACTTAAGGCTACTTGTCCTTTACGTCTTATTTTAGAAGTGTGGCAAAAACACTTGACATTTTTTCAATTTCCACCTTAGTTTTAAATAATAAAAGAAGGCAGTGTGCTGGACAGGTTAAGAAGGCTGTTGACTAGATAATCTCCCTTGTCATCCCCAGTTATTGTTCATAGTATAGACAAGCTCACTGCCTCTACCCAGACTTCTTCAACTAATAGTTGAGAACTCATATTCACTGTAGAGAGTAAGGCAGGTGACCTTTACAGAAATATGCAGGAACTGTTACCTAGGCAAAGATTGCTGAAACATTATTTTAGCCCCAGAAACCTTAATTGAGATGTTGGGTACAAAAATGGCTTATGTAGATGGATAGCATCCCTTTTCCTCCTGAAAAATTCAATATTGATCACTTCTGGAATCCTCACCGATGTTTTGAAAGGGATATTTTATCAGTGCACCCTTTTCTTACAGAAATATTGTGCTTTGGACTAACAGGTTGTACTGAGACCATCAAACTGAAAGGAATTAGGAATTGCTTTAGGAATTAGGATCTTGTGCTCACTTTTTCTCCGCAAAAAGTAACGCAAAGTAATGCAAAGGGAACTATTATCCTGGCCCTGTTGTTGGAGAAAGGAGAAGTAACTCTGAAGCATTTTTTCTTACTACTTCCACCAGTATCCCATAAACATACATGAATTGCTTCTTTAGGATGACAAAGATGAACAGAACCAGATCCATCTTATTTGAGCAATTCTCAAACAACAGGACACATAAATGTCCCCACTCAGATCCATAATAAGAATCTGCAACTCTGCTTATTCTCTGTTTGAAATTCTTCAGTAACATCTGGAAGTTCAAAATTGATACAAAGCTTTTTGATTATTCTGTTGTCACGGCTATACGAAGAGTCTGCACAATCAACTTTTGCAGCAACTTTAGCACCATGCATTCAAATTAGAATGGCAGGTTTTAATTTATTAGTCACCCTGATTAATCAATTATACTTTAATTGCAGGTTAAAATTGCTTGGGGTTGCAATAAGAAAAGCTACAGAGACATAAAAATTCAAAAAGGCGAGTAACGGAGCACAGTGAACCTACTGTATGTGCTCATTCTTTACTCCCTATCCATAGAGAATTATACATTTGTGCGATTGCTATGAAAATTTGACCCTACTTCCTGGGATCTATGTTTTAGGAAAGTTGGCTAATAAAAACATATGTAACATTGGTATTAAATCCAAGTATAAACATCCTCTTACATTCAATGCCAGTTTAATAGGCTCATCCCACATTATAGCCTTGTAGGTATTGGTATCATGGGTTGGGTAATAAGATGAAGCACCTATTACCCATCTCTACAATCAGCACACATGAGCAAGATACATTCCAAAATTTTTGATACGGTACTCAACATGCCAATAACCATTGGGATCACCATGGATAGGTTTTTTTGCCATTATCATTATAAATAACAAAACATTATATACCTATTATTTTAAATAATAAACAATCTATTATATACTAGCCCTTCATAAAAAATCCTAACCGTATCCCCATCATTACCTCTGACAAGCTATATTTATCACACTTTTACACGAATAATCCTAGAAAAATAAAGCAGCAGTTAAAGAGTAATGGTGATGCCAAATGAGATACAGATGTGGCTTATACTTGTAAAATTTGTTCAACTCATATAAGAAGCATCCAGCAGTATTTCAAGTAGAGAGTTCCTTAACCAAACCTTATGTAATGAGAGTTACAACTTGATTATGTTGTATATTTGACAGTCGATTTCCTTTATGCACAAAAACAAATAGAGGTTTGATACTATTTGATTTTACTTTTTTTCTGAGAAACCTTTAGCAAAGATATGGCATGCATCTCTTTTGCACTAATGCCTTTTTATTCTTCCTTGTTTTGCGGGAGCTTTCTGTGTTTTATGTAGTTGGATTGAAACCTGAAGACCAAAGTGTCTTTTGTTGATGCTCAATAATGCAATAATTTTACTCAGGTCACTATCTGACTAGAACAGCTGTTATCCTAAAGTTATTACTTTAAGGGCATTACATCCACAACCCCTGGAAAAAAAAAAGACAGTAATTTGAGGTGGCAGTAGCAATTTTCTAGATAACTAGCACCTTGTGATTGAAGGAAGCTGTAGAAGATGACAAAGGAAATAAATGGAAAAAATTGCACTGGATTTCAGCCCTTGAGAGATCCGTAACTTTGAAAAGGCCTGACAATCCCAGGAAAATGATAAAATCTTTCCAGGTATTGTCAGCAACCCATGGTTCATGAAGGAAAGCATCCACTTCAGAAAAGGCAGAGGCCAAGTCAAGTTCATTTGAAATCAAGAGTGAAATTTTTTCAGAATTAGTGTGGTTGAGCAAACAGCACGACAAGGCTTAAAAAAGAAATTCTCTCTTGCTTTACTGAGTTTTGCCATGATCAAAATGCAAAAAAAAAAAATGCTTTGAAATAAATCTTCCCTAATAACAAAACAGATTGATTTGTTTTGCTAGACAAATTTTAACCCATCTTTCAGGCTGCATCATCAGGTAGATTTATCTTTTTTTTCCTTGCTCACCCAATGGATTCAATTTTTCCTTTGGCATCTTAAAACACTCTACTCAGTACTTTGACACTCAAACAAATCAGCCATCAACAGGCATAAAGAGATAAACAATATGTACATACCATTCAAAAAAAGAAAACCAAGAAGCTAAAAAAGAAATAAAAGACCAAAATGCCTAGTTGCCAGCAATCAACATCCAAATAAGCAGAGATTAATACTAGACCAACACTCAAGCAGTAAACAATGCCCCAATCAATCAACCATCAACTCAGACAAACAGTCAAATAGTAAACAACACCTTAATCAAGGAACTACTAAGAACACTCTCACCAACACTGACAGGGCAATTGTATTGTATTGTATATAAACTATGTAACTGATGAAGTTACCTAGTTGGGTAGTGAAACATCTGCAAGAAAACAACCAAGCTCAGAGAGCACCAAAGACTTCACAGTAATCGTTCCACAAGTTTTATATCAATCAAACCTTTGTTTAGTTTGAGCTATTTTTCAAAGAGTATCCACAGATTCAGTAAGTAAGTAATGCAGTGATTTTCTTCTGGCACCACAATAGAAACCTTTTACATGAGTCCAACTGTTCAAACTTAGCATGTTTGATGAAAGATTTAAATAAACCTCCTGACTAATAAAAATACAGTGAGAACAAGGTAAAGGAAACAGCCTTCTAGCTGTTAGGACAATAAGTTTCAACAGTCTCCAAAAGCAGGAATTTGGATCACAAATCATCAGAATAGCATCGTCTAATGCAGGCAATCCTATACCCATATCTGGCCCCATATAAAACCAACACATGCAATACTTTGAAAATAAACTGTCTTCTTGTTGCTAAGTTGTCCTGGTAAGTCAGACAAAAAGATAAGCATAATCTTTCCACAAGCCAATTTATTCAACTTAATTTCTACAAAGATTTCTACTTAATTGCTATTGCCACAGGGACTTTGTAGTTTAACTGTAAAACTTGTTAAATAAGAGCCTACCACTGTCATAGGATGCTGGAATGGTCCCTATGTATCTTGCATTGTTTGGTTAATTTTAAGTTTTTCTTTACTCTGCTATCAAGTAAACAACATCTACACTTCATATTCTTATTATTCTTTTTCGGGTTGGACTGCTCTATCAAACAGGCAGAAACTGAGAGAACCAACTGAAACTTCTCAATGTATCATTTGTTTTTCCTGATACATAGCTACTGGAAGAAAAATCCAGCAAGGGAAAATTGGTGCAGTTGAATTTATAGATCTTATATCAGTTAGCAATTGTGAGAATCCAGAAGTTCAACCAAGTGGACTTTGGTTTGATCCAAAAGTTTCCTTATGTTTTTTTAATCAGGAATAACCATTCTTCTGGGTCAAACCAAGGTCCATCTAGGAAACATGTATCTGTAGGGAAAAAAATAAAAAATGTGTAATTAAGAACAAATTAAAATTAAATAAAAAACTAAAACTAAACAAACAGTTATAGTAGTAGTTCTTAATTTTTTAAACAAATTTAGTATTAATTTTTTTCCTTGATTACACATTATTTTTTGCAGATATGTTTCCACTGAACTTGGTGACAGCCACTGATTCTGTATCTTAACCATGCTTATATTCATGCTATTAAAATTTCGATCCACAAGAACGTCGCATCCAATCTTCCCAAAAAGGAATGGCTTTTAATTGGGCATTTCATATTCATTAGCTGTTATACGATTGTAGCATTATTTTGACACCAACTCCTAGAAGCATTTGTCTAATGGGAGCTTGAAAAGCAGCAACAATAGCACATTCTTATATAAATCAAGGCATAAAGAAAGAAAGAAAATCCTTCCCAAACAAACGTTGGCTTTCTATTTCTAATTAAAGATGACACTGAAACCTCGGGACATGGAACATATGGAAAAGAGTACATTTCTCTAAAAGGAGTAAACCAAAATTATAAGAGTGGGAAGGAGTACGTGCAACCAGGATGTTTTTTTTATTATTTTTATTTCTTTTGCTTCTGATATGCCATTAGAGGGAATTTTAAATGATTTTAATGGAAAACAGAGGGGAGTAACAGCGTCTTCCAGCAGCCACTGAGTAAGATGTGAGACAACTCAAGCTGTTCAGAATGACTAGGGATCTTTTGGAAGTCACCCATGATGCAATTCTCTTTACCTTTAGAGATGGTAAGACAGATGGCATGAATATATTTATACACGGGGACAAAGACGATGTGACACTCCAGTTATTTTATTGAAGCTAACAGCTTATTCACAGAAAGGACTGGACTAATCTAGCTTGAGGACAAAAACTGCGGGACTGTGCAGCATACCAGAAGCACTCTTAAATCTAGCCAGGGTATTTTGTCCTTTCCAGTCCTAGACTATCTTCTCAGATCAAATACAAACTAGAATGTCTCTCTGTCTCTCTTTCTCTCTCTCTCTCTCTCTCTCTCTGTCTTTCTCTCTGTGTGTCTGTCTGTCTCTCTCTGTGTGTGTGTGTGTGTCTGTCTCTCTCTCCCCTTCCCTCTCTCTCTGTCTCTCTGTCTCTGTCTGTCTGTCTCTCTCTCTCTCTGTCTCTCTCTCCCTCCCTCTCTGTCTCTCTGTCTCTCTTTCTCTTTTCTCTCTCTCTCTGTCTGTCTCTCTCTGTCTCTCTCTCTCCCTCCCTCTCTCTCTCTCTCTCCCTCCCTCCCTCGCTCTCTCTCTCTCTTTCTCTCTCTATCTCTTCTGTCTCTCTGTGTGTGTGTGTGTGTGTTCCTTGCCATCCTGTTCTGCTTTTGTTTTTTCAGTTTAGTAAATTGTTTGTATAGACAAACACCAGACATGTCACTGGAAGAAAAAGTCACATAACCACTTCTCACTTATTTTGGCCATGTCATGCAGGGGAATTCACTGGAGAAAGCAATTATGTTTGGAAAAGTTAGTGGTAAGAAGAAACCCGGCTGCCAAAGAATGCGGTGGCAGGATGCCATCAAAGCTGACACCAGCCAGAGCATAGAAAAACTCAAAGAAGTGCAAGATCGGAAGATATGGAGAGATTTGCTAAGAGTCAGACACAACTGAATGGATATCATCATCATCATCATCATCATCAATAAATGACTCCACTACTACCCTTTTCCATAGAACAATAATTATCCCAAAATACAGACACACAAACACACACCCACACTCACTATTATTATTATTTACACAAAGAATGAGCTACCTTTTTGTTCTCAAACGTGATCCCGCTATAACAAGTCATGAAATTTCTACTAAGCAAATTGGAAGCATCATTAGCACAAGGTGCAATTTATGCCCATTAAAAGCTAGTTCAGCTCACACATGCTTTTCTAGCGACCAGTTGCAAATGATTTTAAAAGTCAAGTTGGACAAAACAGCAAATAATTTCCTAGTGCGGGTGAAAATCAAATGATAAAAATAGATGAGCGTAGTAACGAAATTAAATGTACCAGTAACAGTGTCATGAAATACATGTATTTTTATGCAATTAAAACTTGAGATTTTTTTTTTGTTTCCCCAGTTTTCTTAGAAACAATCAGTTTAAGGATCAAAGTGCCAAGAATACAAATATATGAATTATCCTTCTAAACCAGTTTGCATCCAGTGGGCATCTCCCCCCTAATTATGTTTACAAGATTCTTAGCAATAGCACAGCTGCTTGAAAAAATCTCATTCACAAATCTGGAGAATATTCAGATTGAAGAAAGGCCTTCTAAAATGTTTATCTTCCAGGATCCATTGCCTTGAGATGTTATATTACTGAGAGTTTTAAAAAATGTGTAAAATATTAACCAGTCGTGATTGCTCAAGATATTCAACCATGTGAAAACAAATGTAGATTGGACAGACATTTGATTGAGATGGTATAAGGTCTCCTGTCTTGAGCAGGGGGTTGGACTAGAAGACCTTCAAGGTCCCTTCCGGCTCTATGATTCTATGTTCTATATGACCAAATTCAGAAGACTATTTTGCTTAATATTATGGGAAACCTGAGAAATAATTGGTAACAGAATGTCCATCACAACATTCCTTTCACACACATACACATACACACACACACACACAAACACAGAATTTTTGAATTCATGAAAGACTATTTGCACCTATGCCAGACAGTCCTAGTAATACAATGACCTAACTCTGTTTTCTGAATCATGAAACGATTTAGTACCAAGGACAGTGCCTTTACTCTAGTGGTTCTTTCTCTTTGATTAACTTAATATTAACTATCCATTCTGGCTATCTGGCTGCTCCTATTTTTCTTATTTTAAAAAGATTTATAAACTCAATGGTGTTTATTATCTTCCCAACTTGATTGTTTTTGTTACATGTTAAAGTTTTTGTGTGTGCTAGAACAGTCTTCATATTGCTTTACTTAGAAATGTAGGCTAGAAATAAAGAATATAGAGAGGGACGTATCTTGTGAAGGCATTATTTGGATATGAAATGCTCTGTGTATATCTGTGTATGTGTGTGTGTGTGTGTGTGTCTGTCTGTCTCCCTCTTTATCATTCATTCATCCATCCATCTATCTAACGTGTGTGTGTGTGTGTGTGTGTGTGTGTGTATTTGTGTATGCATATGTACATACATTGAACATATATTTTGCCCAGAGTTGAATGCTCAATGTATTTTCACTTGGTGTTCATCTGAAAGCACTATTTCATTCAATTGCTGTCTGAAAGCAAATACTCTTTTCATTGTTCATCAGACAACAAAAGCTTAGCATCTTCTAATAAGTCCATTATGTCACATTTTGCTGAAAAAAACTGACATTCCAGATAAACTCGTACACAGTTCCCTTATTTGTTACTTTCAACAAACTTGGCATCATCTTTGTGTCATCTGACGGGTGAATAAGCATCTACAAACAAGTTTGATGCATGTCATTTTGGGTCCCACTGAAATCAATCTCAACAAACTCTCTTTGGCTTGTTTTACTGAAATTATTTTCTAAACACAAGTTCTGCTTTTCTTTTAACAGGCTTAAAGGGATACATTTCTCTTTCAAATTAATGGGGACAATGGTCTGTAAAAAAAATCTGTAACTGTGATTATCAGTTTCAGGACAATCACCTGATGGTGCTGTCCAGTGTTATTGCATGTTGACAGATTTACAAAAGTAAGCTTTGAAGATTTTGTAAACAAAATAGTCCCAGCATTGAAGCAGTGGTTGTTGTTGTTATTATTGTTGCCATTAAACTTACCAGATGGAATGCAGATGATGTCTCTAGATGCACATCAACATGTTAATGTAATTACTGACATGCAGGCATTTGTGGGGAAAGTGTCAGATGTATTCAAGATTGTAGGAAGGAAGTGAGAATGAAAAGAGATTAACATGTCACATGGCACATTTATATTACCAAACTGACAAAAAAAAGGGGGGAGGACAAACACAAACAAAATGACATCATTTCTTCCCGAAAGTCCAGTGCTAGATAAATTGAATAAATACCAGACGTTTTGTAAAAACAAACAAACATGCTTCCAGAAATTCATTTTAAAGAAATAAAACAAGTTAAATTGAGCTCTTTCTACATTTAGGCAAAGAATTCAAATTTTTGAGCCACGGCAACACATACTGTACAATACAGCAGCAAACCATACACACACACACAAAATAATCAAGTTGCCTTGAAATTAGACCTTCTACATGGTAAGGACAGGCATATCAGTAAAATTCAGGTGCCCTTGTGATGAAGGAAGCACCATATGCACAAACAAATGTGTGAAGGATCAGAATAAGAAAACCTTTGTCATTATGTGCTTAGATATTCTTTGTAGATCAGAAATTTAGTGAAATAAAGTTTTGAAATCATCAAAATATTTAAGGAAGTGACTCCTAGGATGGGAGTGAGGTCATGTAAAGCTAAATCTAACTTTTTGAAACATGCATGGTATTTGTCATCATTCCGAGTAATGAACTCCAGGAAGTCAGGACTCTGACACTTTTGTTCAGGTTCAAGAAATCCTTTATTGAGTACATCATATCAGCACTTAGAAAGGTGATGCTAGCTCTAAATTATTCCTGTTGCTTAGGGTTAGCTAAAAGAATGAGACCTCCCCACCCCGCTATGTCTATCAGGTCACATGGGCCAATCAGTCCAGGTGTAGGTTCCCGCTCAACTTTGACTGATATCTGTTGACATGACCTTGATTCTCATGCCGGCCAGTAGATGTTATGGCTAGCCAGCTGAGGCACCACATTCCTGAGTCCCTCTCCCATGCTCTCTCCCTCTCCCCCTTGAATGGCAACCAAGAAACGAAGCAGAAGTAAGCATGGCTTCAACTGAAGTCGTTTCCCAGGTTGACAGTGTTTTCAGTTGCTCATCTCAATGTATTCTTGTTCATTCTGAACAAGTTTGCTTCCAATTAACGAATAGTAACATTAGACCCTTTACTATTGCAAAGCAGTGAATGTACTTTATGGGGCAATATTCAGGCGTGAACATCTCTTCATCTTGCCTCTAAGCTTTACTTTAACTATGAAAACACTCCCTGAGAGGTCTAAGTGAGCAGGCTTTTCAGGCTTTTGAAATCTTACACAGTCAGCACCGGCCATAAAGCCATCTTCTTCAACCTCACCCTTATGACTATTTTCTATCACCTTTGGGGGAAGAAGGTTCTGCTCTGCTTACCTTGTCTAAAGGCATGCCCTTGAAGCTCTCTTCTGCAGAAGTAGTTTGAAGACTCGTAAATGAAGAGTGCTAATGTTCTTTATCTAAAATGTAATGTGTGTTGGTTCTTAACTGTCCGAAAAGAAAGCAGCATTGGTATAATATCAGCTGCAGCCAGTCAAAGCTGGATAGTCTGTAGAATTGAGAGAAACCCACTGAATCTTCTGCATGGAGAGAGAGGATTGAGGAACTCTCTCTCTCTCTTAAGGAAGAGGTGGCAACGTATTTAAGGGATAGTTGTCAGGAGCAAATAATCAAGACTATGTTTTAGATTGCAATTCAGAGCTTTAGTACTCAAGCCTATATATAAGAATCTAATCAACTAAAGTTCACTACTGACTTGGCACCAGATAAGAGTGAATGGAATTCAAGGGGGCTGTACTTGAACAGTTGTGGCAATATAATGATTCTAAGCCGATGGCACACTTAACTTCGCCTCCCCCAGCTCTGCCTGCTCTTCTCCTACAATAGCTCTTCTTTTTCCTGCTCCTATGATGTATAGCTTATGCCAGCAAAACAGTTTAAACAAGCCAGCATGACAAAAATCACAACATGAATGCAGTTGATGCTAGGGAGAGAGGAACAGGGATATAAAATGTTGTTTATGAGCAGGTGGGGGAACTTTAATAAATAAAATCTGTAATATAGCCAAATGGAGATTATTTATTCAGGGAAATTGATAGATTAATGAATAGATACTTCAGAACATTGCCTTTTTTCTTTCTTTTAATGTGCACCATAACTCAACCATGAAAACAGAGGGACTATATATTCTTTTTTTTTTTATTACCCAGCATCCAGGTCTTTCATAGTTATCTATCTAACCAGCTGTTACTTTCACATTTCAGAAAGAGTGACATATTGTCAATAGCAGCAATGTAAAGTTTTCCTATCTGTAGACCATTTAGCAATCGGTATTGACAAATGAAACCCACGGGCTCCCACTGTGATTTCTTAGTGCTAGAAAAAAAGATCTGTCTTTTTTGCTGCTGTTGTTGCAAACTTGTCACAGAGTTTGGTGAAAAGCAAAAATTTCAAGATGAAATCTCAAAGAACTCCACTGAAAGCCTTCCCAGTGTATACAGATACGCTTCAGAAATCTTTTGCATATCACTTACCTATGATAGCGACTGGAAATAATCCCAATGACATAGGCTAAGAGAAGGGAAATTTTTGCATCTGAAGGTATTAATTACTTTAACTATTTTACCTTACTTTTCAGGCAACAATTGTCTCACATTTTTTAAAGATAGACAGGCCCAAATTCCAGGATACAGGAAGGAAAGGGTAGACAAAGGAAGGGAAGGGAGTAAATTATTCAAAACCAGAACTAAATAAGGAATTTAAATTAGCATGTGGATTTAGAACCAGGATATATTAGTACCTAGGCAAGCTGGGTTTAAAAAAAAAACACTGAAACCCAGGCTAATGAATTTCCATCATAATGCAGTTATTGAAGAGAGGGGCTTCTTTCTGAAAATCATGTGAGAGAAACCTGATTTTAAATCCTGAGAATGAATCTATCAGTAGTGTGGGGTAGCCACTCCAGATAACATATTCTGGAAGCTATTAAAGACTGGTAAATGGTTTCTTAAGGAATTTATAATAATTGAATTTTCCTGGCACAAGAGGAGAGCTACATTTTATTTTGAAAATAATTTGAATAGCCTACTTTGCAACCTGATGTTTTTCTGTTCTATTTGGCTTCAGGCACTGAAGTATCTTGGACCAGCCCTGTTAATTCCTAAATTCCTACTCTATTACTCCCATCCATGTGTAGCTATTCCATCTGTCCACAGTTTAGAAAACTAAAAGGGGCGTTCAAACTATCTGCAGGGCCCCCAGATGTGCTTCCAAAGCTCTTATGTGTTCAGGAATAGAAGGTTGGATGTACCTTTAGTTAAGCACATAGTTTAACAAAATTCTTTTTTCTCAAAAAGGAACATTGATCAACTGCCTCCCAAAAAAAAATCCATGCTTAATGGAAATAGCAATAAGAGGGAATAAAATAAGCCTGAGTGTATGCATCACTCTTCACCGCACTTTTAACCATCATGTATAAAGGCTAAATTTAGAAGGCAATTTAGGGGAAAGATGTGCAATCATTAAGTGCCCCCATCCTTTCCCCCATCTCTCCCTCTTCTTCTCGACACCCGAT
>JANHJO010004967.1:22904-35790 GCA_032468235.1 Pseudoxyrhopus heterurus | reverse complement strand
CTTGCCAAGTTTGAAGACCCTTGAGGGCCACACCCACCCAGTCAGATGACCACCAAACCACGCCCACTCAGTCAGATAACCATTAAGCCATGTCCACTAAGCCACGCCCACAGAACCGGTAGTGAAAATTTTTGAATCCTACCACTGATCACACTAACCCTAATCCTTCTCTTCATTAGATTAGACATTCCCAGTTCCTTCAACTGTTCTTCATATGTTTTAGCCTCCACTCCCCTAATCATCTTTGTTGCTTTTCTCTGCATTTTATTTTACATCTTTTTTGTATTGGGGTAACTAAATGAGATCTGGTTGCAGTATTCCAAATATGATCTCACCAGTGCAGTACAAAATAGGACGAACACCTCACATTACATTTTTTCCTTGGTGGTTTCAGAGCCTGGATATTTTCTTTCAAACCAGGTAATGAAATGTCTGCAAGAAAACATACCATTCTTTTCTTTTTTCTTTTCTTTTCTTTTCTTTTCTTTTCTTTTCTTCTTTTCTTTTCTTTTCTTTTCTTTTCTCTGGAAACAAACATCTATAGAAATAATTTCTGGCTATTACAGTTCTGAATAGGCAAAGAAAACTCATGCATTAGAAAAATAAATCTAGGGGTAGTTAATCCCTATTTTAATTCTGATCCATTTGGGTCTGAAAATACTTCTTCTCTACCCATTTTCATTTACATCATGATCCAGAGCATCAGAGGTTACTCAGCTGAAGGTAAGATTTGTGCAGTAGATTCAATTTTACTCTGAGAATAACTAGTAAATGTTTATTATCTCTTAAGATAAATGCAGATGACTATTACTCAAGATGGATTATTACTCAGAGCTGCTTAGTTAATTCCACTGATCATTATCTAGTGACTATATTCATGCATAGATACGGTATCTAACATTGCCATCTGGGATTCATAGATTCCTATGGTGTTGTTTGGGAGTATAGCAAGAGTGACACAATATTTATATGGTTAAACCCACTTCTTGTCATTTGAATCCAATGTCCATAAATACCTTTATGCAAAAATACCACTTGCTGTCATTTAGCTGATCAAGGTTTGATGAGAAGGCGGTGTATCAGAATATCACAGTTTGCTTATTTTCCACTATTGGCATCCTTGGAACTACTTTCTGTGCCAAGATTTCCAATACTGTATTTCTGTAGATTAGAAGTTATAGTTTAGGGTAGGATGACATCATCTAACCCAGGGGTCTTCAAACTTGACAGCTTTAACACTTCAACTCCCAGAATCCCTCCCCCAGTCATGTTAACTCAGGAATTCTGGGAGTTGAAGTTCACAAGTCTTAAACTTGCCAAGTTTGAAGACCCTTAATCTAACCTCACAATAGATCCCAAGTTCTATAAGTTAGGTTTTCTTTTTTATTTGCTGACTGCCTTCAGTCCTGGACTGCAAACGTGAGGCTGTTAGCCCCAGTTGTGGTGGGGAGGAGAATGGCTGATACTGAGGGCACCATCACTTTGTTCCTCATTGTTGGGGATATTGATTTTGTGTCTTTTTGGCTCTAAATAGCAACATTTAAAGAGTAGGTTGTAGTAATTTTTCTCAGCCTGGCAGTAAGCAGAGGATAAAGACCTTTCCACATGGTATGTTAGAAAGGGTGGCAGCAGTACCTCTGGTGGCTTGTGACCTTTTCGCACTGAGCAGGTATTGACACAAGTTAAGCACAGTAGGTGGGGGAGGAAAGGCACTTCTACTGTTATAAGGTTTTCTTGACTGCAAAAAAGGAAAAAAAAATCTCTAGATAATTCTCAAGTCTTAAACATTTCTGATGCCACAAACAGGAAGAAAGTTTCTTGCTCCTCTATATTCCTGAGTGCCTTATGCTTTTTATGCCCCAAAGACATTTGTAATCAGTGGATTATAATGAAACACTTCAGAGGTGAAACAAAGTTCTTGGTATTATTTCATTACTGGCATCTCCTGATGCCTTCCAGGCAACCAACACCTTCTAAAGAAGGAGATCTCTTTTGCAAGTGGCAGCATTTACCACCCCCTGTACTTAAGCTCTTCTAGAAGAGGATTTACACGATTCCTTACTCTTTCCTTAATTTAGGGAGGGGGAAATACTGGATCTTATTCCGGTTTCTGATAATTGAACAAACTGTGGCTTTCTAATCCAAAGTTAGACTTTTCAGGTGCTGGAATGCAACTTGTATCAGTCTTTCACACTGGCCATGCTAGGTGGACCTTAACATAGAGATCCACATGTTGCTCGCTCTTGCTTTAAATCTTTATTATTTCAAAAGTGAACATGAATTTTGAAAGTGCTCCTAGAGTGGCCATATTCATTTCATGAATAAACATTTCTCCTATTTGTTTTATTATTCATTTATACAATACCCTTAATATGCAAAACCCTTTCTTTTTATTGTCTTTGGAATAATCTCATAAAGTAGATAAACATTTCTCCCATTTTACAGATGAGAGAGAATGACTTGAGATAAAGTGAGATGTACACCCAATATTTCTATGCCTTCAAGGCTTTTGCATTAAATTAAATCCAGTGGGAATTGAAGATGAAAACCCTGAAGTAACAAGTTCAGATAAGGACTTCTGAAGGAGTGAGAGAGTAGCTAAATGGGGGCCTATTAAACCACTCAGTGAAAAATCAGGAAGAACATTGACTCATAAAGTTCATGCCCTTTGTTGTCTATATACTAATGCTCAGATTATGGAAAACAAATAAGATTATTAGTACAAAAAAGTGAATGCAATTTAAAGGTATAATTGAGACATGGGAAGATGACTTCTATACCTGGACTACAGCAAATAAAAGGTATAATTTGTTCAAAAGAAATTACAAATTGTGGGAATTCTGAGTCTCCAATGAGAAGCATAAACTGGAAGAGCACTATCTCAGGAGGAAGAGGTCATTTGGTTGAAATTAGAGGAAAGGGTGGGGCAGAAAGGAAGCAAACAAAGTATGGTGAAAAGAAGACTGTGGGTGTTCTGCCAGGAGGAGACCATGGCAATAAGGAGAAGGAACCAAAATGCCTGTATTCATGATAAAGAACTCAGGTGACCATTAGCAAATTGTGGTAGAGAGGAAGGATACAGTGCCAGCAGAAACCATCATATACAGTATATTCATGGCCTTGATGGTGGTTGATTGTCTTAATACTTCCAATGTCAATTTCCATTTCTTGATTTCTTTACTTTACTGTGGATATCTGCCACAGGATATCAATGTGCTTAAGATCCCCACAGTTGTAGCACTAAGGCTTCAGGCAAATTCCTCATTTCTTTTTTTTTTACACATTGGCATCTACAGAAGCTCACACTTTTTAGCTGGTTTTAGAAAGTTTGTCTCCACTGGTGTACTAACTTCCATGGCTTCTGTTTGATCCTAAACATGTCAGAATGTTTTTTTATTTTCTGCTTCTGATTGAGAAGACAGAATGAGAAAGGAATGAAAATGAAAGCTATTTGAACGCCATGTGCATTAAAAGATGTTGTCACCTATCCTTCATGATCCTATCTCTTGATCTTTTTTCTCTTCATATAATAGAAGTATTCTTAGTCAGATGAGGTCCATATGTCATTCCTGAATCATAAATAGAGGTAGGATTAAACAGTCTCCTTGGCTGGGATCCTTTCTTTAAGCAGCATGTGATTCAGCTTTGTACTTCAAGATAACAGAATAACAGAGTTGGAAGGGTATGTGGAGGTCTTCTTGTTCAACCCCCTCTCAGGGTTTCTAGAGATGTAGACTTTAGACAGAGTGCAGAGAAGAGCAACAAAGATGAACAGTTAAGAGAACTAGGTATGTCTAATTTAATGAAGAGAAGGACTAGGGATGATATAATAGCAGTCTTCCAATACTTGAGGAACTGACACAGAGTCACAGGTCAAGATATTCTCTAAAGCACCTGAAGGCAAGGCAAGAAATAACAGATAGAAGATTATTAAAGAGAGATCCCACCTAGAATTAAGGAAACATTTCCTCCACAATCAGTGGAGAAACTTACCTCCAGGAGTTGTGGTGTTCCACCACTGGAGGTTTTTAAGAAGAGATTGGACAGTCATTTGTCCAGAATGGTTTAGACTTTCCTGCTTGAACAGGGGGTTCGACTAGAAGACTTCAAGGACCCTTCCAATTCTGTTATTCTGCATTCTATTTTTTCAGACTCTTAGTGCTCCTTTAAAGTTTGTGAGGAAGCCATTCTGTTCCAAATTCTTCTACCCCTTGAGTCTATTCCATATCAACCTCTTCCTTGATTCCATCTGTTAAGAAGGCAATCTTACATCTAAGTGTTCTCTATGCCTGTTTTTATTAATTCTTCTAAAATGTTTAAGGGTCAAAAAAAGAAGAAAATGAAAAGGAGGATAGTGAATGGAAAATGAAATATCAGTAAATAAACAAAGAATATATAATGCTCATAAAATGTAAAATTCATTATTTCATTGATTAAATAATTAATCAAATATATAAAGCTAAACATTTAAAAATGATTGAAAACCACTACACAACTCTAAACATTAATGTTGATGTTAATGTCACCCCTATTAATGATTATTCCTAAAATAAATGCTTGTAAAGTAAAAGATCTTGTAAAGTAAAAGAAAAAATAAATAAAAAGTCTAACTCTAAATTCCCTTCCACTGCACCTGACTGATTATATCAAAATATACTTAAACATTACAATTGCTTCTGGTTACTACCTTTACATCCATTTCCCCTTAGAAACCATAGTCTAAGTATGAGCAAAGGAGATGTAGCTAGGCAGAGAGACCAAGGCTGTCCCCTTGCAAGGTATGCTGCTCTCCCCAAGACTTCCCCACAAATCCTTGAGTCAGCTCCATAGATGTGTGGTGTTTGTTGCTGCCATTATTATCTCTGTCTTGCCTCTCTGTTTCAGACCTTGCAATCACAGGGCGTTTCTCCACCTAATGGGAAGCTAAGTCATTTTGGAGGTATCACAAGGAGGAAAGAAAGACACCAGAACAGCTGAGGGTGACCTAAACCTGTTTCCCCTGTGTTGTAGGTTAATAGAAGGGTCAAGAGGTAAAATAATTGCTGTCAGGAGCAGGCTGTGGCATGGTGAGGTGCCAATGGGGACATGGCCTACAGCAGAAATAAAAAAAATTGAAAACTTCCCCAACTGTCCATGCTACCCATTCAGTGATACTGGCATCTTTGCTAAAGAATTAGCAGAGTTTATCTAGCCAACCAGAATGCCAAATAGACTGGCTTATTTTTAGTTCCAGGGCACAGAAAGGCCTGAGATGAGCTCTCCAGGCTATTGTCTAATAGAACATTATAACTGAGATGCACACCAACTTTCAGAAAATAAAAGTCATGGTTTTTACATGAGGCCTACAAAACATCATAGATCCATTACAGGAATAGAGATTTCACAGATTCAAAACTTCAGCTAATGGGGAACTATTTTCCATTGTGATGGTTCCACACCTGAAGGCCAGACAAGGAACAAATGATGGAAACTGATCAAGAAGAGATTCAACCAAGAAATAAGGAGAAATTTTCTGACACTGAAAACAATTAACCAATGCAACAGCTTTCCTTCGGAAGTTGTGGGAGCTTCATCACTGGAAGCTTTCAAGAAAAGACTGGACTGCCATTTGTCAGAAATGGTGTAGGGTCTGCTTGGGTGGGGGGTTGGACTAGATGACCTCCAAGGTCCCTTCCAACTCTGTTTATCTATCTAAATCCCTAGCCCAAAATGTCAACATTGTGTTTGTGAAGTAGTGTGTAAATTGTATTTGAAGGATCTTGCTAATAAATCTGTAGCACAAAATATTCAGGAGACTTCTGTAACAATTAACTATTATTTATTAATAAAGACTGTTTGAAATATCTTAACTTTGTATCTGTTCCTAAGAAATAATATAACCTTACTAAGTTACCTATGTAACATGAATCTGAAAGTGAAACGAGTGGAAGAGGGCTTTTATATTCTTCCTCTGGTCAGTTAGTCTGTGATGTCATCAAGGAGGGAATATTGAAATATAACAGCTAGTGGTTGATCACTTTAAATATTTGAATAAATACTTTAGCACACATAACAACCTAGGGCTGACAGTGTTGCTGTAGTCTAGAATTTTTTGCTCTCTCTCTAGGTGCCCATTTTCTTGCAGCAGCTTAAAGCTTTTGAAGAGATTGCTGTAGCACAAATCCTTTATGGAGCTCTTCTTAAAGGTGTTCTTGGCAGCCACAATAGTCTGATCAAAGTGCTACATTGGAATTAATTTGGCTGGAATTGATTCAAACATATTTCTTAAGGGCCATCTTTCCCAACATAGGAACATCTGGATCACCATTTCTCAACTATTACTGAAAGCAAACTTAGTCACTTTGGCTTTGACCTCATCATTAATGGTAAAAAAAATCAAAATGGTGGCCACACTGGTGTGATTGAACAGCACCTTTTCTTTATGTGCGCTGCCATCTTGATTTTTTTTAAAACCATACTCTGCTTACAAACCCTTTCCTTGCTGTCACTATTTCCGAAGGTTAGGCTTCACTGATATGGCCTTTCTCCAGGGACAGACCTGGCATTAGAGATTGACATTATATTATGTAAAGAATAAGAAATAAGAAACATCAATAGCACTTAGACTTATATACTGCTTCATAGTGCTTTACAGCCCTCTCTAAGCAGTTTACAGAGTCAGATATTGCCCCTAACAATCTTGCCATTCCTCCCAAGTGATTTTAATTGAACACAATGAATTTTCCCTGCCATCCGCTAATTTACTTTCTGATATAACGATCCCCAATTTCAGAAAAACATTTAGGCTTACAAAATGTGATGCCTTACTTATTGAAAAATGCAGGCAAGTTTGAGTTTGCTTTTTTCAGCTCTGGGGAAGTTGAAGCAATTGCAACCATCCTCCTACATCAATGTTTCTCAACCTTGACAAACTTAAGATACGTGGACTTCAACTTTCAGAATTCTCCAGCCAAAATTCTGGGAGTTGAAACCCACAGATCTTAAACTTGCTAAGGCTGAGAAATACTGTCGTACATAATGTGTTTTTTATAAGAAAATGTGGCATTCTCCTGTGGGGATTATCCCAATGCTACGGTTCTTTCAGTTTGACCCTGATGCATCTCAATGTTTTGTGATCCAACTATGTTTCATATAAAGGTAGGTAGTTAAATTTTGCTCAGTAGCCCTAGGATTCAGAAGATTGAAAAAAAACACATCTCTGGTTTGGTGTAAGACAGCTTCTCTAATTTCTTTTTATTGTCATAAATAAATTTGTTTTGTGATTCTTGTTTCAGAATATTTTATACTAATATGTATTTTCTTGTGCATGTAAGCACATGATCGTGTCACTGGCTGAACTAAAGTAATTTGATTTAATTTGTTTCTGATGGGTGGCACACAATTATTGCCTATTAAATTCTCAGGCACTTAAAAGCCAGGAGTTGGCAGAAATGTGCAAGATGGCTCCATTCATTTTCATTTCAAAATGTAGCTGTTTTTGCATCAGTAATCGTGTTTGTCAATTTTTTTTAAAAATAATGTTAAGTAGAATATAATTCAGAGAAAAGAGCACTGATAAAAAAATCTTCCATGAGGCTGATTGGGAGGATTAATTTTAAGAGATTTACTCACCAGTCCTTTTCATTAAATTAATTGGCACTGGGTAAACATCTAGTTAATGCTGCTTCCAGAGCAGCATCACACAGTCCATCAGAATGAACAAGAGGATGCAAATGAACTGAATGAAGGATAAAAATAACAAACTGCAAGTTTTATCTAACCTCAACCGCAAGATGCTATGACTGGAATGACCAATGGAGCACTAGCTGTATAGATGCTACTTGTTTAATTGAATCCAGCGGCCACCCTCTCTCTTCTTCATCATCTTGCATTATATAAATAGAGTTTCTCCCTTCACTGATGTGGTTGTTACTGTATTGTCTTTCACAGAAAAAATGATTTCAAAAGGAACTTTTGAAGAAGTCCAGAATCCATCTAGAATTAGAACATACTGTAAAACATAGAATAATAGAATTGGAAGGGACCTTGGAGGACTTCTAGTCCAGGGGTCCCCAACTCCCTGTCCGTGGACTGGCACCAATCCGTGGCATGCCAGCAACCGGTCCGTACAACAAGCAAAGCCCCATCTGCAAGATGCAGGCAGCATGCAAAACCATGCCCCCTCCAGTCCGTGGAAAAACATTTCTCCATGGAACCAGTCCCTGATGCCCAAAAGGTTGGGGGCCGCTGTTCTAATCCAACCCCCTGCTCAAGCAGAAGACCGGCCTATACCATTTCAGGCAAATGGTTGTCTGGTCTCTTTTAGAAAGCCTCCAGGGATGGAGAACAGAGGTGGTATTCAGCCAGTTCTGACAGGTTCGGGAGAACCTGTAGCGATAATTTTGAATGATCGGAGAACCAGCAAATACCACCTTTGATTGGCCAATCACATAGCCACGCCCACCAAGCCATGCCCACAGAACTGGTAATAAAAAAATTTGAATCCCACCACTGATGGAGAACCCATAACTTCTAAAGGCAAGCTATTCCATTGGTTGATTGCTCTAACTGTTAGGAATTTTCTCCTCAGTTCTAGGTAACTTTTCTCCTTGGTTAGTTTCCATCTATTGTTTCTTGTTTTGCCTTTTGGTGTTTGGAAAATAGGTTGACTCCCTCATCTTTGTAGGAGCCCCTCAAATATTGGAAAACAACTATCATGTCACCCCAGTCCTTCTTTTCATTAGACTAGATATACCCAATTCCTGTACCTGTTCTTTGTATGTTTTAGCTTCCAGTCCCCTAAACATTCCTATTGCTCTTCTCTGCATTGTTTTCAGAGTCTCAACATTTTTTTTAAATTGTGGTGACTAGAACTGGATGCAGTATTCCAAGTGTGGTCTTACTAAGGCTGTGTAAAGTGATACTAGTACCTCATGTGATCTTGATTCTATCTGTTAATGCAGCCTAAGATTGCATTGGCTTTTTTTTGCTGCTGCTGCTGCACACTGTTGGCTCATAGTTAAGTGATTACAATGGTGGCAAATATCTGTAACTTGGCTGTAGGAATTTCAGTGTCAGTGTCCCTCTGTTTATAAAAGGTTCATGTGGTCAGTAAGTGTTGTGATGTGGAGGTCACGTCAGGTGAGGGTCTGGTGATGGGTCTTGTGGTGGGTCAGGTGTGAATTGCATGATGTGGGGAATTTTGTGATGTGTAAGATGTGGGTCAAGTGAGGGTCATTGGGAGGTGCTGGATTGCATGGATTGGTTGAGTGTTGGTGCCATCGCTGGTCAACTGTGTGGTTGATTTGAATTCTGAGGGGTTTGTAGGCTGGTGTTAATCTGCAGTAACGACGCTTGGAAAAACACACAGTAGAAATTGGAGCAATCCGTTTATTCTCTGTGAAATAGCTTCCAGGTATCTGTGCCACGAAAATAACAGCCTTCAGTTCATTCAAATCAGGATTAAGTCAGCGCTGGAATCAACCGCACTCCAGCGTTGTTTAAATAAGGACTTCCCTGCAATTAGCCTCCACACCCTGTAACTAGCCTCCCCACCCTGTAATTAGTCCACCCCTGTAATTAAACCATGAATTCTTCCCAGCTTCACCATGGTTTTGTGGTTGCATGTGCTTTCTCTCTAGTGGTGTTCGCTATAGTGGTATTAGCAACCAAGACTCCACACCCAGGTTCCATGTACTCCCAAAAATATACAAGAATGGGATCCCTTTATGTCCAATTGTGTCTCTACATGGAACACAGACATGCAAACTAGCAAAAGCCCTGGAGAGGAAACTCAAACACCTGGTCAATCAATTTCAATCCACTCAATTAACTCCCCAGAACAATTTCTCCAATTCTTATCAAGCACACTGAGATCAACAAGGAAGAAATCATGATCTCCTTTGATGTCATCACTCTCTTCACCTTGATTGACATTGACCTGGCTAAACAAACCATACAGCACCTACTCACTAAACATCATATCCACAAGGACGATCCCATCATAAAAACTCCATGTCCACAGAAACCATCATGAAACTTCTGGATCTATGCCTCAACACATATTTCAAGTTCAATGGAAAAGTCAATAAGTAAGTACAAGGAAACCCAATGGGATCATCCATATCAGGTCTAATAGCGGAAGTAGTCATGCAATGACTTGAATCCATAGCCCTACCATCCAACCAAAGTTTTAGACACCATTCATCAATGACAAGTTCATCATCGTCAAGTACTCCCAAATTGAAGAAATGCATCACCTACTCAACAACATATTCCCTAGGATCAAATTCGCATGTGAGGAGGAAACAGACAAAAGATTCCCATTCTTTGACATTGACATAAGAAGACAATGGAGAATGAAAACCCTCATGTGCCGCAAATCCACTCATATGGACAAGATCCTCAATTTCTCAAGTAACCCCCACTCGCATACAAAAGAAGCTGTGTCCAGATCCTCTTCAGAAGGGCGAGGACGCACTGCAGCACCACAGCACTAAGAAAAGTGGAAGAGAAACGGCTGCTTGATGTCTTTTTTTGCAATGGCTATCTGAAAAACTTTATATTCCAACACACAGCATTCAAACCACAACACACCACATAGCCAACCACCACACAAATAAGAAATAAGATTTGTTTGGCATGATCTATTTTTGACAAATCCATGTTGGCTACTTTATTTGCTTCTAGGTGTTAGCAGATTTGTTTTTTGAATATCTGTCCAAGATCTTTCCAGGTATTAATGTCAGGCTGATTGATTTGTGATTTCCTGGATTTTTTTTCTACCTTTTTTGAAGATGGGAACCACATCAGCTCTTTTCCAGTCCTCTGGTAGTTACCTGGTGCTCCAAGAACTTTGAAAGATATGCGTCAATGATTCTGAAATCACGTCTGCTAGTTCCTTCAGAACTATAGAAGGCAGTTCATCAGGACCCACTGATTTGAATCCATCTACAGCTGACAGCTGTTCTCTTATCTTATTTTTGCATATTTTAATTTGCATTCCTAAAAAACATTTATAGTTCTGTTTTGGGTAAGTTAAGTTGTGTTTTCTTTTTGCATGAAGACACATACAAAGTATGAATTAAGTAATTCTGTTGCCTGTTACTTCTTTACCATCTTCTTCCATTAGTGGACCAATTGTTTTTTTGACTTTTTTCTTGTTTTTTATATGTCGAAGAAACTCTTTTAAAAACAGTTTTTGACATTTGTTGCAAATCTTATTTTGTTCCAAGCCTTAGCTTTCCTAAATTCATATTTGCAAGTTCAGGCTATTTGTTGGTATTCTGCCTTAGTTATGTGTTTATCTTTCCATTTTTTGTACTTATCCTTTTTTTCTCTCAGTTGGTCTGAAAGTTCTTTGAGCAATCATGCTGGTTTTTTCTTTTTTAGTGGTATTTAACTGGACTGGGCTTTTATATTCATATATTTTAAAGTTTCCTAAGCTTTTTGAGTTGATTTTCCCTTTAAGATTTTCATCCATGGGATCCTTTCCAAGCTCTCTCTGAGTTTATTAAAATCAGTGCTTTAAAGTCTAAGATACTGGTTTGATTGTGTTCTATTGCTTGAGTCTGTTTTATATTGAATTCTAATATGACATGGTCACTCTCCCCTAAAGTTCTTGCAACTTCAATCCCCTCTATCATTTATTCTCTATTGGTAAGAATAAGGCACAGGATAGCTGTCCCTTTAGTTGCTTCCTCTACTTTTGGATGATGAAGTTGTTAGCTAGGTGGGTCAGGAATCTGTTTGATCTCCCATTTGTTGCAGGGTTTGTATCCCAGTTGATATAGTTAAAGTGCCCCATTACTACTGGTGTGTTTCCTACATATGTTGATTAATGGATTAGCAAAAAGTTCATTTATTTCTTCTGCTTGCTTGGGTGGCTTGTAGTATACACCTATGGCAATGTCAATCTTTTTTCCTTTTATGTTGACACACATGCATTCTAGAAGGCTTTATTCTTTGTGGTGTGCATCTCTGTAGAGAGGAAGTGATATCTAACATATAATGCAACTCCACTTTCTCTTTTGTTAGGTCTGTTTCTTTTGAATGGTTGTATCCTTCTTTCAGCATATTCCAGTCATGAGTTTCATCCCACCAAGTTGTAATGGCAACTATATCATACTTGCCCTCTTGTACTAGTATTTCAAGTACACCCTGTTTGTTCCCTAAACTTTGAGCATTAGTATATAGGCATTTAAGTTCTTTACGGCTGACCCTGGGTATGCTTCCTATACTTCCTACTTTGCATCTCAGTTTTTCTTCTTTCTCTTTACTCCTTTCCTCAATAATTGACTGGTTGTCTAGTGGTTTCTGCTTGAAATTATGTCCTAAAGGTCATGAAGATTGGTCACCTATCCCTCTCAATTTTAGTTTAAAGCCCTTCTGATAAGATGAGCCAGTCGTTTTCCAAACATATTCTTCCCAACTCTTGTGAGGTGCAGTCCATTCCTTGCCAGGAGCCCTTTATGTAGGTAAAGCAGACCATGGTCTAGGAAACAAAAGTTTTCTTGACAACACCAATTTTTAAGCTGGTGGTTTGTTTCTAAAATTTTTTGCTCCCTCATTGGATGTTGGCCCTTTGTTGGAAGTATAGATGAAAACATCACTTGTACTCCTAATTCCTTAACTTTCTTCCCTAGCTGTTCATAATCTCTTGTTATTGTTTTCAGGTTTATTATTGTGTTGTTCATCCCCACGTGTTGGAGAAGAAAGGAGTAGTAATCCATGGGGTTATTTATTTTAGTAAGGCTCTCAGTTACATCTTTGATTTTTGCTTTAGGAAGACAACATACGTGGTGTTGGAAGTTAAAATCCACCCCACCCCACTTGGAGAAGGGAAACATTTTGGGATGGGCTGGAAGCTGAAAAATCAGAATCAGAAAAGGTAGAAACTCAGCCCCAC